>JACEFZ010026079.1:0-7500 GCA_014155875.1 Cepaea nemoralis
CGTTTTCCTTCTAAACGGTGGAACTACTTTCAACCACCAATATGGGCACAAAGATCTCATTCACCACCGAAACTTCGGTGCTGACGTTACATTTTTGAGCTAGGAAGCATTCAGACCAAGAATAATGGCGAAATACGTGGCGTTGCGTCGAAGTTACAAAATGTACACAGACTTTTACTGCAACCAAGCTGGGCATTGAATGCCCGTGTCACCCCCAGTCAACTACTAAATTCACAGTTTATTTTCTCAAGTGGACGTCTCCTTGAACGATACGGTAATTACACCCAAATGATAATACATATCATTAGAGTGGATACTTGGAAGCGACGCTAAATCAATTGGAGGAAGCCCAAAAGAGACACCTCTCAGTCGCTCTAGTACTATGACCACATTTCTCGACAACTTGCAAGATTATAATGCAACAACAAAGGACTAAGAACACCACGCAACTAGCCAGTGAGAGTAAAGAGATAGATATGATTGTCCGACTACGCGCCAATATTTTTGTGCAAGCATGCTACATGACAAATGGTTTGGAACTGAAAATGAATTTGACCCCAGCGAAATTCACCTTTAACCTAATAGCCCCCGATGGGACGATTGGATATTCATAAATTATAACACACGCCACGCTAGTGGTTCGTAAAGCCTAACTAAATCCGACCATCCCGCTCGCCCACGAGAGAACCTTGATAAGAGACAACGCAACATTTCAGATAAAACGAGTGGTGCTAAAAACATTAGATATCCCCATGGCATGCTATATCACACACAAGTTCCTGAGTCAAACACCCACTCGTATCATGACTGGACTAATTACATGGTCAGACTTTAACGATACCCTTTTTCAAACTTTTGACCTGACGTATCTGAATGCAACCGTTGAAGGACGATCTGCCACCAACAAACCATTGACGATTGGTTATGACCGTAATCAACGCGTACAAGCTTTTATTGATACTAATCTAACTATGGGTCTGGTGGGTGGAGTCGCCGGCAGCACTAATGACTATACAAAATATAAACACAGCTGTACGCTGTACGCCTTTGATTTCAGCCCCAGTTTAGTCAACGGTGACAAGTTTGAGTTGCCTCGGTCTCCTTTAACACTGGAAATTTAATTTCAACAAACCCACCCCAGAGCCATTATATGTTATCGTCTACGGGATAATTGAAATTTCCAAGATGAGACAAGTGCTAACAGACAACTCTTCATAATGGACACACATCAGATTATCAGAATACTACTATCGGATATGTATGTTCGTCGGTTACAGTTCAGATAATATGCTCGCGATCAGCTGCATAGACACCTAGATAGAACCATAGCAGCAGCTTTTAATATAAACACGGATACCAGTGATACACCCGGTTCCTACTGGATCGTCGTGTATTATTACGGCTCAAGCAAATGCAATTGCTTTGATTCTTTTGGTCTGCCTCCCTTACACGCCGATCTGATCAAGTTTATATACCATTATTCAGATAGACCGCTTATGTATAACACACATACGCTAATCGACGTAATAAGTAACACCTGTGGCCTCTACCCTATATATTTAATCATGATGAGACGTCGTGGGGCAAGCATGTCACGTATTCTTCAGCCTTTTCAAATTACAAACGGGTCAATAACATCGTTGTAGGTCGCTTAGTCACACATAGAAGCCGATTGGTTCCACATAAACCTCGTTGAAATCTTTTTACACGTGGTGCAACCAGTAGTATCTAAAACCGGGTTGGTAACAGTTGTTCACTGTAAACGACAGATGACTACAGACCTGAAAACTGTGCCTGCTAACTGGGTCTATATGACTCGTGGTGGTGAGATGTTAGACTAGTGGGTGCTGGTGTCAAGAAAGCTGATCATTTAGATACACGACTCAGTTTCACATACGTCGCTTCGTTGGTGAGTCAGATAAAAAGTTACCACCAAGATGGGGATGACACTTACTCGTCAAGAATATGAACAGATTATAGGTATGCAGAGTGAGATGCTAGATGACTTTGATAGAGTAGCAACCAATCAGCCCAACCAATACAGCCAAGTCAAGAAGCCCAAAAAAGTGAGTAACTGCGTTCAAGAAAATCAGTCCAAGTGTGTTAAATAATTAGTTAGTTAGTTAGTTAATTGATTGGTTGGTTGGTTGGTTGGTTGGTTGTTGGTTGGATGGTTGGTTGATTGGTTAGTTAGTTAGTTAGTTAGTTAGTCCACAGATCATCCTCATTGCACATCTAACAATTCAGTCAATAAATGCTCGCATCCTTTCCTCTGTAAATCCCGCAGCGTGTAGCGGCTATCGACACCAGTTCTGTGTTGGTTTACCAATCTTCTTTGGCCTCCTGTGTAGTGTTCTTGTTTGGCCACACCTCTTTTAATTAGCTGTTCTCCCATCCTGACCATGATTGTAGATTCACAGTCATCACTTTGTTCTTGCAAACAATTTATTTCTCGTAAAGCATTCAGAATGTCAGCCTGGTGCATGGCGCGTCCGCTTTTCACAGTAGCATTGCCTGCGAGCTTGTCAGCCCGCTCATTTCCTTGTACACCCGCATGCCCTGGCATAAAAATGTAATTAATCTTCGCCAGCCGTGACCGCTCACCAGGCAGCAACCACTCTCTTGGGTCTTGGCATGCTCATTGAGTTGCTAAGGACACGTGCCCTAGTGAATGTCTGTGTCTCGAGCCATGTTGTTGCTTTACTAACTGCCATGACTATCATAGTCAAGCTATTTGTGGTCGAAAGCAAAAGCACGAGAATCCTTCTTCACAATTCTCCCTCCGACCTGAGCCGTAAAAGCACAAGAACTTCTCATACGTCAAACGACCGACCCATCTGTGTAAATGACAGCATCAACGTCTAACGAATTCTCGAAGATCAACGCTTGTGCTTCCGCCTCCACCGCAGTTGGATTTTCTTGTCTGCATGTTCTATATACTTAGATGCAAACTGAAAAGGACTACAGAAATCTCTTGGAGCTTGTACCCACTCCTCGCCAGGTTCTAAGGCCTCAAGTGAATACACCTGTTGTATAATGTCTTCGGTTTGACCCATCCACGACCTTCCTCTTTTTAACCTGCTGCTCTTTACCTTCTTAATTTCACAATGCAGTGGGTGTTGTGTATTTGCATTGACTCTGATTTAGGCACGTGCTATGTAAATTTGTATTCTGTCTTCAATGGTTGAAAAATCAAGAAGATAGCGCATAGTTCTGCATGTTGTATCTCTTGCGCATCCAGGAATAATACGCATAGCTTCGTTCTGTATCCTTTCCATCCTTTCTATCTGCTTACGGCTGAGAAACAGGATCGCAATCGCATACTCAAATAAAAAAAAACATGATCAGACCCTTCTATAGAAGACATAGATGGCGCTGCTCACAGTTTGATGCCACCATCACCCGCATCGCAGCCAGATACCGCTTGGCCTTTGTTATCATCTGGTTGATGTGATCATTATAAGCAACACTTCGATCAAAACGTATTCCCATTGCCTGCGTTCTTTCCAAAGTCTCGGAACACAGATTTAAAGTTGGTGTTGGAGTGTTGACAATATGGTTATTCAATGAGAACCATGTCACTGCTGCCTTCGTTGGGTTGGCCATTGCTCTAGACTCCACACATCAAGTGCTTATGCAATTTAGTTCGGTTGGTAGTTCCACAGCAACCCGACCTCTATTCTTACCCTGACGGTACACTAACACATCGTCGGCATATGACAATGTCCTCCCCGATATAGTGATCTGCTCGCTAATAATTCTCACAATGTAGGCGGTGAAAAGCACCAGAGATAATGGTGATCCCTGTGTCAGGCCCGGATATATTGTTGTTGATTCAGAAGTCTAACTGCCACATCTAAAAACTACTTCACGTTGGAAGAGGGCTGCAGCGATCCAACTAAGGAGGAATGGACTTATTTTGAGTTAAAGTAGCAGAAACATTAAAGAATCCAACAGTACTCTATTGTACGCATCCTCAAGATCAATCGCCGCAGCACATGTTTCAATGCCTGAGTGGAAATCTTCATAGACATCATGGACAAAAACTTCTGCGTTGGTCAATGTTTCTCTGTTTGGACAGTACTCTCCCTGGGTAGATGGGAAACATTCTTGCCTCTCTAGCTGGCTGGATATTTCCCTGCCAATTAACTTCTCCAGCTGCTTGCCTATTGTATTTTGCATGGTTATAACCCGGTATCCCTATATCTATGTGATTGTGAATCTACAACAATGGTCAGACTGCGAGAACAGCAAATTAAAATAGGTGTGGCCAAACAAGAACACTACGCAGGAAACCTAAGAAGATTGATAAACCAACACAGAACTGGTGTCGGGATCTGCTGAGGAGGGAATCCGAGAACTTATGGACTGAATGGTTCGATATGCCATGAGGATGATCTGTCGACTAACTAACTAACTATTTCTTGAATTTCTGTGTGGTCTTTGCCAAGGCTTCAGCAAGGGAATCGGATAGCTGTGTAACCACTCATCCTTGATGCTAGCACTCACTATGCTGTTGATGTACATATCTGCTAGACCATCTAGTTTATTGTCGGTACACATACTGATGTCATCATGCCTTGCGCTGTTTCTTGTGTCAGGATTTTGCATTCGCAATCACATAGGCTCGTAATAACTAACAGATGTGATACAAACACTGTCACAGAATGACTATACGTGACACGCTGCGAATACAATGATAAACTCTTTATTCGCACTTCTCACTTGCCGCAAACACTACAGGCATCGCACAACCACAATGGTGATACCATTATACAATATATATATATATATATATATATATATATATATATATATATATATATATATATATATATATATATATATATATATATATACATGCAATGTATCAATACACAACTCACCACACTACGTATCAGGCGCACAGTCTTCTATACTTAAACAGGCGTTCTCTCTAACAGCGTTCACTCACACAAGCTATACGAGCACACATTCCATCCACGTCTGTCCTGTACCACAGTCCGAGGCCGTCTGCCTTCTAACCGCAGTGAGTTCTCGTTGGTCGGGTTGCCTCCCTGCGTGGACTCCGTGTACCACGCGTGCCACAACTGACCGTTCTCATCACTGCGCAGTTAGTGCCGCTTACAGGCGTACCTGCCAGGCGTCGTTGATGCTACACGGCAGATCTGTTGGGGAGATCCTGACACTTGTTCGTCGAAGCATAGCCCCGATCTCTTTCACTGTCACTGTGTCTTCAACTGCAAATGTGCAAAAGGAGTATCCTTTCATTGATGGCTATATACATTTGGGTTTATTTATTAACCCTGTCAGAATCAACCCATTGTTTGTCACCTGACGTGACACTTTGGTTTCCATTGAAATATTATGGATAATTGTATGCTATATACACACGCTCGTCAATGATGCTATTAAGCCACACTAATCAAGTAGAATCCACTAGTTGGATTTTTACGTAGGTTGTAAATTGACACAGCCAGTCCAGTAGCTATCAGCGATTTATGCTATCTCTCAAGCCACGCAACTACCTCACGACAAACGAAAAAAAAATTACAAACACGACATGTCAGGCCGCGAGTCATCTTCCTCATAAGATGACTCCAACATTTGACCCCAACCCAAAATGGTCGGATAGTCTAGTACAGGTCTACAACTTTAGTAATTATATTCCACGCATAGTTGATGTCATCTTGATGTGTCGCCATTCTGGCAACATGAGGAAGGTTTTCTATAATTCTTACACATTGCCAATAGTTCAAATTGCTTCCCTTAGCTGTAACCAGTGGGAAATACAAAGCTCTATGGGCGATAATTTTCACAATCTTTCAAAGAAAATAAATTACATTGGTAATTCAAGTTCTAGGCGTCACAGTTTGATGCTTATTGTCAATAGTGAACCAAATGGTACTATTGAGAACAAGTTAATCAATCTATGATTCTCAGATTACAAATATCAAAAATCCTTTCATACAATCTGTATATGTAAATTTCACCTCACAAAGTTTATATAAGACGTCAATTCTTTGTGAGAATTATTACATCGTCTGCTAATTTTTAAATTAATTCCAAAAACACCGGAAGTACACAGCTGGCGTGTTAAGATGTAACTAACACAATGTTCCTTCGTCGCGTTGTCGTGTAGACGAACAGATTAAACAGTTCACAACTACAGCTGTTGGATTAAATGTTCTTTCGAAGTACGGATTCAAGCGTTCTGTAGAATTTAGATGTCGTTGTCTCTTTCGCACAGTTTAAAAAGTCTGAACACTCCGCTTGGATTAAATTAACAGTGTTCAACAGTGTTCATGTTCACAGGTACTAAGGATAAGGAAACCGATGACGTAAGGTAGGTTTTGAATTCCTCGTAGCACTGTTCGTCTTACTGTTCATAAGTATTTAAAGTATTATTCCCTTTCGTTCTCATACCACACAAATATTCGTCACATTTAATCTAATAAAATATACTATATATACATGGGGACATTGTCCCTATCACAATTATATTTCACAGCGTTTCTGAGATAAATTCAATATTCGCTGTGCTACTGAGCGCTATAAAGACTTGCAGTTTAATGACTGCTTTACTGTGTGCGCTCAGGCAAAAGTAGGCTTTCGGGTGTGTCGTACGGACATCTGGAAAGAAGGTCGGCAATCGTATTCTAAGTACAGCTAATATGCCTCACTTCGAAACTGAAGTCCTGAAGTAATAGAGACCACCTTGCTATCCTGTGATTTGTAGGAGTCCCATAAGTGATGATTGTCAATGGATTGTTGTCTGTCTATACTATAAAATGTTTTCCTAACAGAAATCTAGATAATTTTCTAACTGCATAAACCAGAGCAAGGGCTTCTACCTCAGGAGTCGACCAATTTTTCTCTCTTGGTTTCAACTTCCGACTCACGTAATAAATTGGGTGAAGAATTTCATCATGGTTCTGCAATAACAAGGCTCCGATCGCTATGGAGCACGCGTCGGTTCTTAATCTGAAAATAGTGTCCAAATTTGGCAATTTGAGTATGGGATTACTAGAAAAATACGAAAAATCTTTTGTGAATGCTGGTCTCAGGCAATCGCTCTTAAAAATTTTGTTCGGTTTATCTTTGGTTAGTAAGTTGGTAAAACAATCAGTCAAAGTAGCAAAATTTGGAATAAATTGCCTGTAGCAGTTAAGTGAACCTAGAACACCTCTTATTTCCTTCTTTGTCGTTGGAAGGGACAATTTTAGAATTCTTGAGACAATATTGTCGTCAATAGTGACAAAGCCGTTACAAATTTTATAACCCAAAAAGGTAATTTCTTGCAAGGCTATGTCAACCTTACATGGTTTCACTGTTAGACCGTGGTGTCTGATGCGTTCAAATGTCTGCTGTAATGTCGTTAAGTGGTCTGTCATAGTCTTCGTATGTATGCAGATGTCGTCCATGTAGGAAATTATATTTGGAATGTCTGTTAGTAATAGTCTGGTCATTCGTACAAATGTCGCAGGGGCGTTGACTATC
>JACEFZ010026079.1:12500-14762 GCA_014155875.1 Cepaea nemoralis
AAGACTGAGATCTACAGAGAGCCATGAACGCCTACGCCAGCCGGCACGGCACTTGATGATGATGATTGCCGTGTGACGATTCTGTGTAGTCACGTCATTTTCTTCCCTTTCCCTAGCGTTTTGGTTCGGGGATTCTTTCATCATCATCATCATATATTTACGTACGTATTTTGGGAGGGGGAGGAGGAAGAAAAAAAAAAAAACTATGACAGTTGACAGCTCTGGAATGAAAGGAAGGCGTGTAGAAAATTTCATCTCAATCGGATGGGCCGTTCGCGAACAAATAAATTACATACTTATTTACATACATACATATATACATACACATATACATACACTTTGTTTTATAGATATATATATATATATATATATATAGATATATATATATATATATATATATATATATATATATATATATATATATATATATATATATATATATTATCAGTGTGAGAATTCCAAAATAGGTTTCTCTTTCACGCACTAATGTGTCTTCTTCTTTTAGAGCCTAAACGCATTATTGTCCCCCACTGCTTGCAAGTACCGGTGGTAAAGACAGGGGTTTGAACCTTCCCCATTTCTGCACAGATAAACCGTCCACAAATCGTCATGAACACAAAATATCCTTCCTTTAGGAAACAAGTGCAATGAACGTAACTATTAACCACTGCATTAAATGATGCTGGGTTTTAGTGCCAAGTGTCATGCTAAGTGCAAGATTAAAGTAGCAAGAATATAAGTTCTCCTCTCATTCACATCGTGTTGTATTCCAGGCAGAAGTGCGTGAGTAAAGCGAAGTATTGATCAGCACATAAATGGTCTTCTCAGTAAGAAGATAGTAAAAGCTTGCATTTGAAGTAATGCATAAAAGTGCATTGACAAACCTGCTTCTCACAGCTTCTGAAGATGTTGTAGTTTAATATGCATTCATTAAAATCGGTAACAGTTCAGAACAAATCAAGAGCAAACAGACATTGAGACTTAGATTTGCATCATGCTGGCAGGGAATGGCTTCAGATCTGCGGGAACAGAAGTTAGCGGTTTCGGTGCATTTAGATTCTATATAACACCTTTATACACACCAAACAAACACTTGATACCCGAAGCCTTTGCATTGTAGATCATCATGTTGATCTTAGAAAGCTATGCTTACCCTGGCCAAGTAAGGAAAAGTCACAGAAACTAATACAAAAACCCACACCAACGGTAACATAGTCCGTCCGCTATAAAACCATGTTGAAGAATGCGTGGTGTTCTAGTTGGGCAGCGTCTCTGTAATACTTTCCGAGTCACATGGGCTAAAGCATCCAATCGGTTAGTTAGTTCTACTATTGCAGGTGTACTATTAGACGTGTCAAGTGTGGCGTAAGGGTGTTCGCAGTTCAATATGGTTCGTGAGAAGTCTTGATTAAATGCGATGGAGTTGGTAAACTGTGCAATGATTCCGATCCATTATGTCACACCTGGGGATACGTTTTGATCGAAGCCTTGCTTATAATGAGCACATAGACCAGGTGATAACAAAGGCCAAGCGGGGTTTGGCTGCGATGCGGATGCTGGCGGTAGCGCCATCTATGCCTCCTATATGAGGGGCTGGTCATGTCTGTTTTTGAGTATGCGATGGCGATCCTGACTATCAGCCGTAAGAGGATAGAAAGGAAGGAAAGGATACAAAACGAAAAAGCTGTGAGCATTATTCTTGGATGTACAAGAGTTTACAGCATGCAGGGCGATGCGCTACCTTCTTGATTTTCCACCGTTGAAGATAGACTACGAATTTGCAGAGCACGTGCCTACCTCAGAGTTAACGCAAACACACAACATCCACTGCATAGTGAAATTAGGAAGGTGAAGGGCAGCAGGTTAAAAAGAGAAAGGTCGTGGATGGGTCAAGCCGAAGACATTCTTCAACAGGTGTGTTCACTGGAGGACTTAGAACCTGGCGAGGAGTGGGTACAAGTTCCAACAGAGTTCAACTAGACAGAAAATGCAGACAAGTAAATCCGGCTGTTGTGGAGGCGGAAGTACAAGCGTTGATTTTCGAGAATTCGTTAGACGGTGATGCTGTCATTTGCACAGATGGGTCGTTCGTCCGACATGTGAGAAGCTCATGGGCCTTTACGGCGCGAGCCGGAGAGAGAATTGTGAAGGAGGACTCTGGTGCTTTTGTTGAGACCACAAGTAGCCTGACTATGGAAGTCATGATAGTAAGTAAAGCAATAACATGGCTCGAGACACAGAGATTCACTAGGTCATGTTTCC
>JACEFZ010026080.1:0-14094 GCA_014155875.1 Cepaea nemoralis
AAGGAGGGGGGGGAAAAGGGGAGGGGAGGAGGAGGGGAGGGGAAAGGGGAAAAGGAGGAGGAGGGGGGGAGGAGGGGGTTTTAGGGGGGGGGGGAAAAAAGGGGGGGGGGCGGGGGGGGAAGGGGAAATGGAGGGGGGGGGGAAAAAGGGAGGGGAGGGAGGGGGGGGGGAGGGGGAAAAGGAAGGGGGAAGGGAGGGGGAAAAAGGGAGGGGAAGAGGAGGGGGGGAAAAAAGGAAGGGGGAAAGGGAGGAGGGAGGAGGGGGGGGGGGGGGGAAAGAGGAAGACGGTAGGAATTGGAGGAGGGGAAGGAGGAGGGAGTGGGAGAAGGGAGGGGGAGGGAGGGGGGGGAAGGAGGGAGGAGGAAGAGGGGGAGGAGGAGGGAGAGGGAGGAGGGAGGAGGAAAGATAATGAGGAGGGGAGGAAGGAAAGGGAGGTGGAGGAGGAGGAGGGAGGAGGGGGGGGTTTAGAGGGAGGAGGAGGAGGTAGAGGGAGGAGGAGGAGGAAGGAAAGGGGAGGAAGGAAGGGAGGAGGAGGGTGGAGGGAGGAGGAGGAGGTAGGGGGAAGAAGGGGGAGGAGTAGGATGGGGAGGAAGAGGGAGAAGGAGGGGGGAGGAGGAGGAGGAGGAGGAGGAGGAGGAGAGGGAGAAGGAGGCGGGGAGGAGGAGGAGGAGAGGGAGGAGGAGGGAGGAGGCGGAGGGAGAAGGGGGAAGGGTAGGAGGGAGGAGGAGGAGGAGGATGGGAGAGGAAAGGGAAAAGGGGGAGGAGGGAAGGGAGGAGGAGGAGGAGGAGGTAGAGGGAGGAGGAGGGAGGAGGAGAAGGAGGAGGAGGGAGTTCGCCATTCCAAATTTATACTCGTCTAGGTTCGTGTTTCGGTTTCCATGGGTTTTCCCTTTACACAACTGTAGATAACTTCCTCACACATAAAAAGATGAATTTTTATTTATTTGCCGTGGCATGGAGGATATATATCAGCAGCGAGTTGACCAGAAGAAAAGCAAAGGGCTGAGATCTATGGAGAACCATGAACGCCCACCCAGCCCGGGACGGCACTTGATGATGATGATGATGATTTCCGTGAGACGATTTGTGAGTCACGTCATTTTTTTCGCTGTCCTAGCGTTTTTGGGTTTGGGGATTCTTTTTCATCATCATAATATATTTACGTACGTATTTTGGGAGGGGGAGGAGGGAGGAGGAGGAAGACAAATCAAAATATGACAGTTGGCAGCGCTGGAATGAGAGGAAGGCGTGTAGAAAATTTCCATCTCAATCGGATGGGCCGTTCGCGAACGCATAAAGGACATACATATCCACACACATTGCCTTTTATATATAAGAAGATTGCGAAAAGCCTCAGGTGGATTTCCTAGGAAACTTTACGTTAAGTAGTTTGCTTTCGCTTTTTAAACGAGACCTCAACGTTTATGTCCAACTGAGTGGTGTAAGGAACGAATCGACTATCACACCATAAGCGAACAGGAAGTTTGAGAGCGAGCGCTCTGAAACGTTCTCCCATGCTGGCCTTAGAACGTGAAATTAGCGGGCTTGCGATTGCTGGGTATCATGTATTGGTTGGTTCTTTTGGTATATTGCTTGTTGGTAGATTGCTCCTTGGTAGATTGCTTGTTGGTAGATTGCTTAGTGGTAGATTGCTTGTTGGTAGATTGCTTAGTGGTAGATTGCTTGTTGGTAGATTGCTTAGTGGTAGATTGCTTGTTGGTAGATTGCTTAGTGGTAGATTGCTTGTTGGTAGATTGCCTTAGTGTAGAATTGCTTGTTGGTAGATTGCTTAGTGGTAGATTGCTTGTTGGTAGATTGCTTAGTGGTAGATTGCTTGTTGGTAGATTGATATTGGTAGATTGCTCGTTGGTAGCTTGCTTGTTGGTAGATTGCTTGTTGGTAGATTGCTTGTTGGTAGCTTTCTTGTTTTTAAATTGCTCGTTGGTAGATTGTTCGTTGATAGATTGCTTGTTGGTAGCTTTCTTGTTGGTAAACTCCTCGTTGGTAGATTGTTCGTTGGAAGATTGCTTGTTAGTAGATTGCTTGTTGGTAGCTTACTTGTTGTTAGCTCACTTATTGTTAGCTTGCTTGTTGGTAGATTTCTTGTTGGTGGATTGCTTGTATGTAAATTTCTCGTTGGTTGATTGCTTTTTAGGTAGATTGCTCATTGGTATATTGCTTCTTGGTAGATTGCTTGGTTGGCGATTTCCCTGTAACTTTAAGTTTTAACTCATGCATGGACATTTAGGAGCTCTGAGCCCTCACAGTGGCTTGCATCTATTGGAGTGAGGTTTGTATATATACTTTCCTTTCGACTCGGCACCAAAGTTACCTTTCCTTGGGTGCTGTGTTGCAGATCTCTCACTTCCCTTTCCAAGCTCAAACACTAGCAGGGCGAATCAGAAAATACTGGTCTAATCATCTTCGGAGAGACATATTATGATGTACTAAGGTCAGGATACATCATATCACGAGCAGAATGGCTGAAAGCGCGAGCTAGGTGTATGGCTGGCATGTTTCTCGGTAGTTTATTGCCAGAGGATAACACATCATTGATCAGATGGCGATATAATGTATACGAGGGCACGTCAATAAGTAAGTTACACAGTTCTGTGGGATAGCAGGTAAATATAGGTGGTGTTTTCTACAGGTGTCATTAGGTGACAGCAACATCAAACTTTATATTCCCTTCGTCAGGTGGCGCTAGGTGTCTCATGCGCATGCGCAGCGCATAAACAAAATGGCGACTGTACTTACGGAGTGTACCACCAAATAGCAACGTGCTGTTGTGCGTATTTTGTGGCCAAAAGGAAGGTGGGAAGTTCTGGAACATCCACCTTACAGCACCGACTTAGCCTCTAGCGATTTCCACTTTTTTGGTCCACTGAAAACTCACCTTGGCGGGGGAAATTTCGCGAATGACGCCGAAGTTGAATGTGACGTGAAAACGTGGTTTAGAAAACAGAGCACGCAGTTCTATGCAACCTATTTGTTAGGACCGATTAAAAGATGGGATAAGTGCATTAATGTTGGTGGAAATTATGTTGAGAAATAAAGGGACAATGTATGTATAAAAACAAACTGTTTTCAAGTTGTTATCATATTTAGTTAATTTTCTACAGCCATTTGTGACTTACTTATTGACACCCCTAGTATATTCTATACTGCGCTTTCGTGTGTCAGACGTAGACCAAAGATAAATGTATTATAATGTATATATTCTATACTACTATTTTGTGTGACAGACTTCAACTAAAGCCTGTGACAGTATAATGTATATATTGTATACTGTTCTTTCGTGTGTCAGACTTCAACCAAAGACCATAGAGGTGCAATAAAATGTATCGATTCTATACTGGTCTTTCATTGTCATTGACTCGATGTTGGTCAGTACGTACATCTAAATTTCTCCAGTGTTGTACTGTTTGACCACAATATTTTTCAGAGCTATATACGAACTCGTAGCTTCGCCTCATATTACTTTGCATATTATCTGTTGGGATATTAACCTTGAACTCCGGACATGGCCATGGGTACTCAGATCCTCCGCCCCACACCAAAAGCATCATCGTAAAGAGGCTTATAGTGTCATTTATGTGTTGACTGACGAAGTTCATCATTCTCCCGATGTGCCTCTCGTGTCTGGCCGTGCCAATTCTTACTGCCAAGTCTCTCATTCTAGACAACCACGTGGGTTCTCTGGCGTCAAAGTCTCCGCTCTCGACGTCTCTCTAAGGCCTAAGGTTATTAATAATATTGGCACGGATGGCTATCTGCAGGAGATACAGAGCCAGCAAAGTTTATCAATTCGTTCGATTCCCCCATTTACCGCATGTCTCTCTCTCATCATCTCTCATCATGTTCCTCTTGTACCTTGCGGTGTCGAGGTGAAGTATAAACTTCGTGAGAGTGCCCGGTTATGGGCTTCGTATATCGACATTCCCATGGATTCTGTTATTCCCTCCGTCCAACGTTTACGTGGTCGGCCTCTTCCTCTGTTTCCATCTGGTCTGTACATCATTGCTTGTTGTGGCATGCTGTTGACTGGTAACCTACTTGCATGGCCAAACCATTTCACTTGCTGCTTTCTAATAAAATCTAGAGCAGCTTTAACCCCCACTTTAGTCCTGATTTCTTCATTTCTGATCTTATCTCTTCTTGATACGTTGAGTATTCTTCTCAGGAACCTCATTTCTGTTGTTGTGATTTTTCTTTTCTCTTTTTCTGTCATTGTCCAGGTTTGGCATTGGTAGCACAGAGTTGGCAGGAAGATTGTGTTGTAAAGTGCTTTCTTAGTAGTTATTGATACATGTTTGTTATGTCTCCGCATGTCTCCGAACAAACATTTTACGTTTCTTACTAGGCATACTTTTGTTTATCTCACCTTGGCATTATTTTACTTATCTCATGTAGACATAATTTTATTTATCTCTGACTAGTCATAAATTTAGTTATCTCACCTTGGCATAAGTTTACTCATCCCAAAAAGGCATACTTTTATTAATCTCACAAAGGCATTTTTTTTTTTTTAAACTTTTCTGACAAAGGCATAATTTTATTGATCTCACAAAAGTATATCGGTACCTATATTGATTTCACGTTGGCATAATGTTGCTTATCTTGCATCGTAATTTTAAATATCTATCCTAGACATAATTTTACTGCCTCATCTCATCATGTTCCTCTTGTACCTTGCGGTATCGAGGTGAATCATAAACAGCGGGGGAGTGCTTGCTTTTGGGCTTGATATATCGAGTTTCCCATGTACTCTGCTATTCCCTCTGTTCAACGTTTACGTGGTCGGCCCCTTCCACTGCTTCCATCTTTTACTATCTCACATGGTTATAAATTTACTATCTCGCCTGAGCATAATTTTACTGACCTTATCTGGATATAATTTTACTGATCTCAGCTAGATATAATGTTACTGACCTCATCTAGACTTAATGTTATCTCACCTAGACATAATGGTACTGATCTCACATAGGCATAATGTTACGGATTTCACTTAGGCATAATGTTACTGATCTCACCTAGACATAATATTACTGATCTTATCTAGACTTAATGTTACTGATCTCACCGAGACATAATGTTACTGATCTCACCTAGACAGAATAGTACTGATCTCACCTAGACATAATGTGACTGATCTCAATTAGACACAATGTTACTGCTCTCACCTAGACACAATGTTACTGATCTAAATTAGGCATAATGTTACTGCTCTCACCCAGACACAATGTTATCTCACCTACACATAATGTTGCTGATCTCTCCTAGACATAATGTTATTGATCTCACATAGGCATAATTAGACTGATCTCACTTAGGCATAATGTTGCTGATTCCACATAGACATAATGTTACTGATCTCACCTAGACTTAGTGTTACTGATCTCACCTAGACATAATGTTATTGATCTCACCTAGACATAATATTACTGCTCTCACCTAGACACAATGTTACTGATCTCATCTAAACTTAAAGTTACTGATCTCACCTAGACATAATGTTACTGATCTCACCTAGACATAATGTTACTGATCTCACCTAGACATAATGTTACTGTTCTCACCTAGACATAATGTTACCGATCTCACCTAGACATAATGTTACTGATCTCACTTAGACATAATGTTACTGATCTCACCTAGACATAATGTTAATGATCTCACCTAGACATAATGTTACTGATCTTACCTAGACATAATGTTATTTATCTCATCTAGACATAATGTTACTGATCTCAGCTAGACATAATGTTACTGATCTCACCTAGACATAATGTAATGACATAATCTAGACACAATGTTACTGAACTCATCTAGACATAATGTTACTGATATCATCTAGACACAATGTTACTGAACTCATCTAGACATAATGTTACTGATCTCACCTAGACATAATGTTACTGATCTCAACTAGACATAATGTTACTGATCTCACCTAGAAATAATGTTACTGATCTCATATAGGCATATAAAAACTATACACGCTGGAGAATGACGACAGAACTTCGACTCCCTGGTGTGGCACTTGGTAATGAGAGGACGTTTTTCATTAGAACGGCCCAAGTAAGTTGCTAGAACCTGCTAATGTGATTACCAGCGGACATGTTAACTTGGTTGATGAGAGGCTGACTGAGAATTTCGTAAGCGTAGGCGGACGAAGATTCGAAACCTACGCTTGTCGTCTGGCGTAGTGAAGGAAAGACTGTCCGGTCATTCCTCTCTGCATTTAGGACAAGAAAACAATGCATATTACCATATTATGAGACACATCTCCCCCCCCCCCCCCCACCCCCCACAATCCCCCATCCACCCACACATGCCCCATCCAACAACAACACACACACACCTAAGGCACACATATATACTACCACCCATCCACCAATCCCCACACCTTTCACCTTTACATCTCCCCACCCACACATACATCCCCCACACCCACATCCCCCACCCATCCAGACAACTTCAGGCACACATAAATGCCCTCACCCACACATCCCTACACACACACATCTCACCACCCCCACACTTATCCTCCACCGATAATACTCCACCCACCCCATAACCCACCAACAATCACCCACTCACATACATTCCTCCACCCATACACCCCAAACCACCCAGCCAAAAGCACATCCCCCACCCACACACACAGATCTCCATGCCAAGTCACACATCCCACAACTACCCACACACAAATCCCGCACCCTCCCACACAATCTTCCCCACCTTATATCCCGAACCCACCCACACACCCCACCGTCTACCAACCTATATACACTCACCCACTCAAACATCCTCCACCCACCCACACATTCTCCACCCATCCACACATCCTCCACCCACCCATTCCTCAACCACACATCCTTTAACCACACATCTCTTGACCACACATACCTACTAATACACACACATCTCCCCATCCATACACATATCCCTCACATACATCGTCACCCACCAACAAATCCCCATCCACAAACACACACCCCAACACCCACACTTACCCCACCCACACAATCCCCACCCACACACATCCCCGACCCACACACACATCCTCCACCATATACTCATCCCTTCACACATCCCCCACTCAGGTACTTATCCCTCAACAACTCACACCCACACATCCCTTAGCCACTCATCAACACATACATCTCCCATCTACGCACCCACATTCACACACCCCAACCACCCAGCCAAAAACTTTCACCTTCACCCACCTGCACATCTATACCCAACCATACCCGCCACCCACCCACCCACACATCCCTCGCGCACACCCATCTCCCCTACCATACAACAACCCGTAAATATACACATCACCCACCCATAAACACATCCCATAAACACATCCCCACAAACATCACTCACCCACAGACATATCTCCCCACACTTCCTCTACCCACCCACACATCCCCCACATACAAACACCCTCACCACTCATAAATATATCCTCCACCCACCTACGCTTACCCCACCCAAACACACCCCACCCACAGAGACATAACCCCATAAAACACACATCCCCACACCCATCCCATACCCTCACCACTCATAAATATATCCTCCACCCACCTACGCTTACCCCACCCAAACACACCCCACCCACAGAGACATAACCCCATAAAACACACATCCCCACACCCATCCCATACCCATCCCCCAACCAATATACATCTCCTACACTAATCACCCACACATTCCTCACCCACCAACACACACATTCTCCAGCCACACAACCCCACCCACCAACCACCACACATTTTCAACCAACCAGCAAAACATCCCACACCCACACATACCTCACACACACACATTCCCACACTCAACCCCATCCCACACCTACACATATACCCCACACCCACATCCCCACACCCACATCCCCCACCACCACACACACCCCAGACACAGATACGTGTCGCCACCCATACATATCTCCCACCTACAAAATCTCCCCACCTACACAATCTCCCCACCCACACACATATTCCCCACCCATCCCATAACACACAACAATCACACACCCACATATCATACACCTACTCACCCCAACCACCCAGCCAAACACACATCCCCCAATCACACATCCCCCACTCACACACATCTCCCCACCAAACCACACATACCACACATACGCATACACAAATACCGCACCAACCCACACAATCTCCCTCCACCCACCCACACATCCCAAGCCACCCACACACACACATCCTCCACCATCCCCAACCTACTAGTATGAACAAACGCCCACACTTTACACACACATACAGTGACGATTGTCGCGAGCATTCTCCAAAATTGTAAACAAAATGGAGAAAAATTGAGAAAATTGTACATATAAATTTTGTAACGTAAAAATTCGTGGTGCAATTCAACTCTCTCTCTCTCGCTCTCTCTCTCTCTCTCTCTCTCTCTCTCTCTCTCTCTCTCTCTCTCTCTCTCTCTCTCTCTCTCTCTCTCTCTCTCTCTCTCTCTCTCTTACACACATATACACACACACTCATACTCCCTCACTCACACTCACTCACACTCACTAACTCTCTCACTCACTATAAAGTAAATGTGCATGTATTCATATTATACACTATGAAATCAAGTGGCATACAAAATGTTAACTCGTAATATGAAAGATGAGAATACATAAAAAATATGAAATAGCATGTTACATGACATGAGTGTGCTCAACTCTCTCTCTCTCTCTCTCTCTCTCTCTCTCTCTCTCTCTCTCTCTCTCTCTCTCTCTCTCTCTCTCTCTCTCTCTCTCTTCTTTCTTAAACACACACACACACACACTCTCACACTCATTCACTCTCTGTCATCCTTCACCCACCCGCACATCCACACCCAACCATACCCGCCACCAACACAACACTCATCCCTCACGCACACCTATCTCCCCTCCTACTCAAAACCCCACCTATGTACACATCACCCGCCCACAAACACATCCCCCACACACATCACTCACCCACACACACATCTGCCAACAATCTCACACCCACCCACACATCCCCCACATACAAACACCCTCACACCACCCACAAATATATCCTCCACCCCACCCACACCCCACCCCCACACACCCCCACCCACACAGACATAACCCCCACCCACACACACATCCCCACACCCATCCCCAACCCACACACATCCCCCACACCCCCATTCACCAACACATCCCTCACCCACCCACCCACCCACATACACATTCCCCACCATACAACGTTCTCTCTCTCTCTCTCTCTCTCTCTCTCTCTCTTATATACACACACACACACACACACACACACACACACTCCCTCTCTCACACTCACTACCCGTCTCACTCACTCTACAGTAATGTGCACGTGTTCATGTTATACATGATGAAATCAAGTGGCGTACAAAATGTTACCTCGTAATATGAAAGGTGAGAATACATAAAAAATATGGAATAGTTTCGGATAAATAGTTGATGGCTCAACCCCAAAGAGATAAAGGATCCCCAGTTCCTCTTTCTCAATGTGATCCTGCCCGTTAAAATTAATTTAGCTTGTCAACGTTCTAGAGACCTAGGGAAATGAAACTCGGGTTCATACAGGCAACAAACTCCAATCTGATACTATCTGATATAATTTATGTACAGTAAGCTGGCGAAGAATGGTTCTCGCAGCCAGCTACGTGGCGAACATTATCACAGGAGTTCATAACAAAGCCATCATACATAATCATTACAACAAACTCTATCATCTATCTATCTCATGAGTAACACTCCTAAAAACACTGGTGTTCAATCTATCAAGTCCCCCTTAAGTTAAACCCTGTTGCTTGTTCGATGTCCAGTCGGCGTCTGCCCTCTAACGTGTCTCGATCGGACACGGGCTGTAACTCTCCTCAAGCTTCTCGTGGAACCGGTCCTGGCACGCGGTAAGCGGGTTCCCCCCTGTGTCCACGGAGCTGTAGGCGAACTGACCTATCCTTCTCGAAGGCTCTAGATTGTTCGAGCATTCGAGTGTCTCCCTTGTATTGGGGTTATGTCCCCTCTATAATTCACTTCTATCTTTATGTTCCTACCGACTCCATGTGAGACTCTGAGATAGCTGTTACTGGCTCAATAATTTGAGACCATTAAATAGAGTTTTGGAGAATCAAGGAATACCTCCAGGAAAACAATGCAATTTTACTGAGTATCCCAAATGTCCTTAGGGGTGGCTCCTTGACTCTCCTCTGCCTACTAAATAATTAATCTAGGGTAATTGCTTACAACAATTTTACTATGACATGAGAACTCTCAAAAGAGAAAATATGCCGTAATTTTCATCATTTATTAAGTATATAAATGGAGCTATTGATTATACATGTAATAACATACAACAATCAATGCAGTACAATTACAAGATTATTTACATATTCATCTCTAACTAATTATCTATCTCCTGGCTGTGCCACTGTATCATACATTGTCCTCAGTGTTGTATCCGATCTTAATTATACTTATTGGGCCTCTTCTGCTGGCCTAGTAATAATCTGTGGAAGAAAACTGGGTACACGCTGGTTGGTCTCCCATCAAGTTCTTGGATCTCGGTAGCATTCAGTCCGTGTAGACTATATTGAGTCTTCTTTTATTTTTTCCCCGGTTAGATTTATTATGGCTCACTGGTTTTCTCCCCCGCTTAACCTAGACTAAAGGATATGTGATACCTGTCCTGGAAGTGTGGTGAAAATTGGTAGGAAGTTGCTGTGGAATAGTATTTGGCCTCAATATCTCAGCTGCCTCACTCAGTTAAGTGGCTACTGCATTCAGTCAAGCTGCTACTACTACTTTCGCAAAGTGTTGCATTCACAAAGTCAGGTCTGGATAATGACCACTACCTGAAATTTTAGCATCCATCATAAATCTAAAGATATCATCAATATGAACATCAGAACTGAAATGTTCTATATTTTTCTCAAGAACATCACAAAGAAAATACCTAAAAGAATTGTGATCCTAGGAAAATAATCAGTGGAAGGTAAAGAGTCTTGGTGCTCTCATATAGTTATCCACAACATAATTGGTTGCTCTCCATTCAATCTTCCATTATATGATGTTCAAGGTTTAGATTAGCAGATGTGCAGTTTCATCCTCACATATGCCTGTCCTTAGGTCTACCGCTTTAGTAATACCTTGATTGATTTGGAATTAACAACTATGTATCCCATCCCATTTTGTACCTAGTTAATTCTCTTCATCTTTTTCTATTCATGAAAAAGGGTCTCATACATTAAGGGCTTTTAAAAATCATTCCTCATTGTCAACAACTGATGTGTCAGGCATCATCGAATTACTTCTCCCACACCACACAAGAAACTTGCAAGTCGTGTGAGAGGAAATAAATGGTACATTTTATTGCCGTTGGCTCTTTACAATTACAAAACAGTCGCTATCAAATCACACACAAAGCCACAGAATTGCTTATCACTAGTTTCCTAACCCTATTGCTAATCTCTATCTATTTGGCTACACAAAAACTCCTATCGACACTAAAACGATCTGCTCTCTACGAAGTCAGTCCCCAGTCTGACTTTTCCTACACGCGTGGCTACACAGCACGCGGAAGGTCCTTGTTGCGTCCTTCGGCTTTTTGCGTGCTGTTCCACTTAGCACGCTTGTAGCAGCCGTTCTCCTACTGAGTGGCACTCTTCTCCGTGGCAATCACGTAGGCGTGATTCTGTCGTGACCAGAGTACTACCTATCTGGTCGTTGCCTCCGTGTCTCATGAGAGAACTAGTTAATAGTCCCCAATTCTATCATCCACCCTGCCCTTATATCGGGGCACTGTATTACCTCTAATCTACTTGAGGTTGACCACTCTTCCCGGTGGTCTTCTATCTTGAGGCATACCTCCTGCCTTTGTATTTCAGTCTTTGACACTCATTGTAATGAGTGTTTGTGTATAAGCAATTTAAGCACATTATGGTATCCATTCTTGTATAGTATTCAGGTGAATTCTTTTCTATTCCAGAGTTTTACGGCGAGTATATTCCCTCCTCTTCACCGTCTCCATACTAAGATTGTACTTCATTTATCAGTATAATCATGCTTATTATAATCAGTATCATCTTCATCATGATTACATTATTATCATTGCCATCATCATCATGCTCATTATAATTACATCATTCTATCATTATCAACATCATCATGATTACATTCATATCATTACACTACAGTCATCATAATTATCATTAAATTATTATCATTACACTACAGTCATCATTATCAACATTGTATTACATTATTATCACTACACTAGACCATATGTTTTAATAGGAGTGACATGAAATACAAAGTGGGATTTTGCATAAGGTACAAAACCAGATGCTTATAGTGTGCGTAATGTATGATATGGTTTGTGTTGTGCTTAGCGCACAAAACCAGATGATTGTAACATGAATGAGATTTTATACAATGTGTTGTCATGCGTTGGAGTGTACTAAATTGTTATTCAGTTTATGGGTTATGCCGAACAAGTTCTCTAATGATAGACATGACATTACACATCAAACCTGCCTGCTATCATTAGATTGACTGTTAGCTTATACTCCTTTTTCAGCATTCACTCATTCTCAGACATAATATTCATATGTATGGATGATCAACTCTCTCATCTATCAAACATCATTCATATGTGCATGGATGATCAATTCTATAATCTGTCAGACAACATTCATATGTGCATGTAAGGTGGGTAATTATAATTATGTGATTTCCCAATGATAACTTAAAATGTTTAACATCATTGATATCACAATGACATATCTCTTCCACAATCACTCATCAGACACATAATATCTGTAGGAATGACAATTAGTATATATCTGTGCTTTACACATGATAAATTCACAGATTTAATAACAATTACATTACATTAGAACCTCATTCATCAGAAATTATAATATTTCCTGATTGATAGTCACTCATACTGATGGGTTTTTATCAAATGATACATTCACATCTGTTTACAATAATGAAACACACATGACACAAGCATGCTCTTCAATGACTTAGACTTATGTGATCATTAGGCATACTTATGAAATTCACCAAGGATTTAGCAAACATTAAATCCATGAGTCACCACATGCTTTCATCAAATACATACAATTTATTTGATATACTCAATTCATATTCAGGCATGTTTTTAACCATTCTAAGATGCCGGTTGACTAAGTATTATTGTGTGGCACAAATATTACTTCCTCATGTTTACAACATTGAAAATACATTTGACTCACCACATGGGTGCTTTAATTCAACACACAAAATTATTTTCACTGTGGGATCTATTTACTCCTTTTGTTTTATGAAATTAAGGGAAAATATTTATTTGACCCTGTGCTCATTTAAAAAAAATCTACTGATAAGTGCTCAAACAACTTGACTATACACATTACACTAGTTGACCTACCAGTGTTTACAATTTTAAAAAGTTTTTCGGCCATTGTGGGCACATGTAAAATAGTGGGCCTTACCAAGGCACAAGGATTTGAATTTTCTTGCCTTAAGTTACTCCTACTCTAAAACACTATACTGAGTTTAACTTAAAAAATAAAATGTCAACCTGTGTCTAATGTTTTATACATTAACTAAGTTGTTTAGCTAGGAGAAAATAAAAACCCCTGTAGTTTTCTCCTAATGTACTTTTTTCTATGACAATGATAACTGAATATAATATTTTTAGTTTAACACCTTTTGGGTTCCCCAATTTTTCTTGGGAAATAACTCACAGACTAACTTTACTAATATAAATATAGCATTGTTTACCTCATTTCAATTAAATGCTCCAATCTCCACAGTAAAAAACAAGATTAAAGACTAGGATTGGCTTGTTTCAAAACTATTGGCTGATGAGTTTCGGTCTGCTATTCTCACTATAATAAACTTTTTAACATGTTCATAGCGAGTATAGAGCTACAATTTCTACAGACACTGGCGCTTTTCTTGTAGTTACGTGAGTTTGTAGCAAGTGTATCTGAGGGGGTTGCTGTTGTTTTTTATCCCAGCTATTTCCGAGTTTTAAGTTTTTCTAACTCATCCATTAAGTGTGGCGTTTT
>JACEFZ010026081.1:0-14421 GCA_014155875.1 Cepaea nemoralis
CAGTTCACACATAAACACACATGTACTGAGTATCGCTCGTAGAAGTAGAGTCAAGAAGCAGGGATTAGGGGCACGCACTAAACAACTTAAACATTGAAAGCTGTTGTTATCGACTGGATTCGAACCTGCCACTTCCAAATAATGACAGCGCCTCGGTGCGGGAACAAGTGTACTTCGACGTATGGCAAACTAGACATCTGTAGAAAATGTGTCTTTATTAGTCAGGTCTGTCATGGACGTGAAGAAACAACTATGGAATTCATACTTAACTGTTGGAGGTGACAGGTTCGGATCCTGTTCGACAATTGTAACTTTCAATTTGTATGTTGTCTAGTGGGTCCCCTAATCTCTACTTCTTTACTCCACTTCTTTGGGCGCCACACAATACTTGTGTGTTTATTCATGAATGGGCTTAGCTGCCTCAAAGGGTTCCCATAATTGATATTTCTGTGTAATAACGATTTCACACCTTGTCAAAGTCTTCTTTACAATCAGTTCATAACGCGAAGGCCTTTTCATTATCTCTGAGGTCTGAGACAGGCAAGAAAAGACATACTCTATTCTGTAACATTATCTACACCTATTATTTTCATTCACCAGAATCTCTTTACTCTCTGGTTGTCATTTCAACCTGTGGTTAGTAATCTACTACACATTCTTGAACACACGGCCTGTGATACTGACTGTTTGGTGACTTGAAGCCTTTGTCTTAAATGTCCCTTTCTTTCGTATGGCTATTGTGATGACTTCTCCCCACACGTTGGCCATCGTTGCTATTACCTTGCTATGCTTGAATAGCTCAAACAGTTTTCTCTTTGCTGCTGGACTCAGGTTGATTATCATCGCATTGCTCATTTCGTTAGCGTCAGGCGACTTAATTATGTTAAGTTTGAAAATAGCACACTGTAGTTCTTCTGCTGTAGTGGATATCTTGATTTGTGCAGAGACGTCTGTCTGTTCCTTGGTTGCTGGAATTTCTGTACTTGCATTTCAAAATTTGCCTTGTGGTTGGTCGCCTTGCTTTCTGAGCTGTATCTTTCAGCAAACGGGTCTGCTGCTTGTCTTCCTCTGAGAATATTACCGCCCTCATCCAACGTCTCTCTGGGTGTGGCGTGGTTATCATTTAGGGATTTAAACAGGCTCCAAAGCTTCCTGTTCTATCTCTGAGTTCCACGCTGCGGTTTGGTCCACCAGCTAGTACGTATTTTCAAGGTTTGCTATATGAGAATGCGCTACGGCTTGTTTCAACTTATTGTGATTCTGGCATTGACTGAATTCAAATACCAGTTTCCCGGGAAGGTTAACCCGGTCAACAAATGCCCGCAGAAGTCGGATGTGTCGGCCTAACGGTGCAAGAACGCAGCTCTGCTGTAAACAGGCACAACGCAATCACGTCCGAAAAAAAAAAAAACTCCGGACGTTTCATCGCATTGTCCCTGAAATTGTCTTGTCAAACCCAAATCATATCAGGAGTGTGGCTTTCTCATAGACACAGATCTCTTGAATGCAACAATCCAAACTAAACTACGCATAGAGCAGAGTATAGTTATTTTTCCGTAGGACCGCATGTAGCTCTCCATAATTTACTGCATTCATTGCCAAAGTGAGTTAGAGAGCTACTTCAAACAGTGGAAAATGACGTGCATTCTTTATGAAAATCAAAAAAGCATTGGCTAAAAGCGAGACTGAGACAGCGTTAAATCGGCCGCTGAAAGAGGATTATTGCCGAGTTTAAATCCGTGCCCAAACAATAGCTACCAGTTGTGTGTGTCATCGCCATCTAATCTGTGCAGAGTTCACAAAGGGCGTCACCGAGATAAACCCGTGTGATGAAAATCAAATAGAATAACGCAAATACATGAAAGCGCCCAGTGAGGATAGGATTAAAATGAGAACAGGGTAGGCATTCCACGAAACTATCTGTATATTCTACACTGTTTCAAGTATATGAAAACATGACAACCACATTCCTCACTTATCAAATAGGAACTATTTCTCGACGATTCACTTTTACCCTGGCATGTGATGGTAAAAAGAAAGGAGTACTCTGTTGATTCTCTTCTACACTATGTTGATTCTTTTCAACTCCGGTACGTAGCTGTTAAAAAGAAGACATACTCTATCGATCCTCTTCTACTCTGGCATTTAGCAATAAAGATGAAGACTTTATATTTTTCAAGGTGCCATGTACACATTAATTCGATGGACATTCTGTCGAATCCTGGACATTTTCTGTTGCCAGTGAATGAATTCATAGGTGTATTAACTCTGTTCATTACGTCAACGTAATCAGTTTGTGTGAGGGTGGATAAGCGACCGCCAGCGGTAGAAATAGTTACACAACACCTGTCGTGGAAAGGAGTCAAAGCATCAATTTTTTGGGACAGGAGTCACAATGAAGAACTTTGTGAGACAGGAGTCAAAGTAGTAACTCTCCGAGACAGCAGTCAAAGTAACTGTCGATTCTGACAACTACTAGGAGCCATAGGTGTGAGCTGGATGTCAGGCTTGGACCAGTGGGGAATGGGCCCTGAAAAGGGTGTGACAGGACCTTAACAAAGGTACTACCAATGCCTGTCATCCCAGACCCAGAAGCAGAGTAACAACTATCTGGGACATGAAGCAAAGTAACAATTATCTTAGATATGGGTCAAAGTAGCAGCTACCTTGGGCACGAATCAAAGTAGCAACCCTCCGGAACAGGAATCTAAACAGATACCGGTGGAAAGAATCCAAGGAACAACCATCTACTGCAGGAGTAAAAGTAATAACTATCGGAGACAGGGGTCAAGGTAACAGCTATCTGACACAGGAGTCAAGATAACAATTATCTGAGACAGAAATCAATGTAATGACTATCTGACACAGGAGTCAAGACAACAACTATCAGAGATAGGAGTCAACATAATAACTATCTGAAACCGTTGTCAATGTAACGACTATCTGTCACAGTAGTCAATGTAACGACTAACTAACACATCAGTCAACACAACGACTAACACATGAGTCAACATAACGACTAACTAACACAGGAGTCAACATAAAGACTAACTAACACAGGAGTCAACATAACGACTAACACAGGAAACAACATAACGACTATCTGACACAGGAGTCAACATAACGACTAACTAACACAGGAATCAACATAACGACTAACACAGGAACCACCATATCGACTATTTGACACAGGAGTCAACATAACGACTAACTAACACAGGAACCACCATAACAACTAACTAACATAGAAGTAAAAAACACTAACACAGAAGTCAAAAAACACTAACACAGAAGTAAAAAAATACTAACACAGAAGTCAAAAAACACTAACACAGGAGTCAACATAACGACGAACTAACACAGGAATCAACAAAATAATTATCTGAGATAGGAGTCAACATAACGACTAACTAGGACAGGAGTCAACATAACGACAAACTAACATAGGAGTCAACATAACGACTAACTAACACAGGAGTCAGCATAACGATTAACTAACACAGGAGTCAACATAACGACTAACACAGAAGTCAACATAACGAATAATTAACACATGAGTCAACTTTGGACTAACTAACACAAGAGTCAACATAACGACTAACTAACATAGGAGTCAACATAAGGACTAACTAACACAGGAGTCAACATAACGACTAACTAACACAGGAGTCAACATAATGACTAACTAACACAGGAGTCAACATAACGACTAACTAACACAGGAGTCAACATAACGACTAGCTAACACAGGAGTCAACATAACGACTAACTAACACAGGAGTCAACATAAGGACTAGCTAACACAGGAGTCAACATAACGACTAACACATAAGTCACAAAACACTAACACAGGTGTCAACAGTCACAAAACACTAACACAGGTGTCAACATAACTACTATCTAACACAGGAGTCAACATAACGACTAACTAACACAGAAGTCACAAAACACTAACACAGGTGTCAACATAACGACTATCTAACACAGGAGTCAACATAACGACTAACTAGCACAGGAGTCAACATACCGACTATCTAACACAGGAGTCAACATAACGACTAACTAACACAGGAGTCAACATAAGGACTAGCTAGCACAGGAGTCAGCATAACGACTATCTAACACAGGAGTCAACATAAGGACTAGCTAACGCAGGAGTCAACATAACGACTATCTAACACAGGAGTCAACATAAGGACTAACTAACACATAAGTCACAAAACACTAACACATGTGTCAACATAACGACTATCTAACACAGGAGTCAACATAACGACTATCTAACACAGGAGTCAACATACCGACTATCTAACACAGGAGTCAACATAACGACTAACTAACACAGGAGTCAACATAAGGACTAGCTAACACAGGAGTCAGCATAACGACTATCTAACACAGGAGTCAACATAAGGACTAGCTAACACAGGAGTCAACATAACGACTATCTAACACAGGAGTCAACATAAGGACTATCTAACACAGGAGTCAACATAAGGACTAGCTAACACAGGAGTCAACATAACGACTATCTAACACAGGAGTCAACATAAGGACTAGCTAACACAGGAGTCAACATAACGACTATCTAACACAGGAGTCAACATAAGGACTAGCTAACACAGGAGTCAATATAACGACTAACTAACACAGAAGTCGCAAAATACTAACACTGGAGTCAACATAACGACTAACTAACACAGGAGTCAACATAACGACTAACTAACACAGGAGTCAATGTAACGACTAACTAACACTGAAGTCAATATAACGACTAACTATCACAGGAGTCAACATAACGACTAACAAACACAGGAGTCACAAAACACTAACACGGGAGTCAACATAACGACTAACTAACACAGGAGTCACAAAACACTAACACGGGAGTCAACATAACGACTATCTGACACAGGAGTCAACAAAACAACTATCTTAGACAGGAGTTAACATAACGACTAACTAACACAAAAGTTAACATTACGACTATCTGACACAGGAGTCAATGTAAAGACTAACTAACACAGGAGTCAACATAAGGACTATCTGACACATGAGTCAACATAACAATGATCTGTGGCAGCTATCAAAGTAACAATATTTGGAGCTCGAGTAAAAGTCACAAATATGTTGGGCAGCAGTCATATTGAGAAATACCTGAAACAGTTCAATGCCACAAATATTTGGGAAGTGAGTCAACGTAAAATAATCGGGGACAGATATTAAAGTAACAACTTTCTGAGATGTCAGTCAAAATACCAACTCCCCGAAGCAGGAGTGGGAATAAATAACAAATATATGAGGCAGGAGCCAAAGTAACAACTCTATGAGACATGAGCCAAAGTAACGAATACGAATCAAAGTCTTAATTATATGGGACAAGAATCAATGTTTTTAAAAAAAAGTATCTGAGACGGGAGTAACAAATGTCTAACGCAGGAATTAACACATCAGGCGTCCCTGGCAGTAATCAAAGTAACAAATAACTGGCACATGGGTCAAAGTAGTCCTGCTGAGGTAGAGTATCAAATCTGACAGGAACAAAAGCGCTTCAAGCAACTCCTACAATAGTGGGCTAACATAACAACCGGCTGAGATAAGACAGTCATCATCCTTTGCCCCGGTACGTTGAAGTAATTTGCCATGAGCATTCAAGAATCATTAATTAAAAAAGAAAACCTGCTAGAATATGTAAATGCATGTCAACAAACCATCCTACCTGTTGCAGCTGAGTGCCTGGGGATTCGGGTCAGCGCGCTTGCAACACCTGGCCGCCTCGAGAGCTACTGCCAGCCGAGCTGAACATCTTAGAGAATAGATAGCGGTCTTTGGTGGCTTCGAGTGTCAATAGTTATGGCAAGCCCACAAAAAGATCGCCCCGTGCTTGCACTCATAAATGTCTGCAGCTTTCACATATGATATGGTAATGGTGCAGACGCTTTGTGCAGGGTGTTCGAGGTGACAACAGTGAAAGGACAGGCACGACTTCATTAACATTTTCACAGCATCGACAATGACGAGCAGCAGTCATTGGACACCGGCGAGAGCTCGGAGGTCGAGCTGACACATGTCTGTTCTCGTGGCCTAAGGCTTGTTATTGTTGCAGCCAGCGAATGGTTGGAGTTGTTAATTTTGAACGTCTTGTAGTATGGGGGGGGGGGGGGGGGGGGGGGGGGAGCGCCGCAAGGTTTTCACTCTAGTAGGCAAGTAAATAACAACGATCGCTTGAAAAAAGCTTATGAAAGTACAACATTATATACAACTATAAGACGACGTCTCCGTAGTAAGGACGTTACAAACGCGGTTCGTAATTCCGCTTACCTGTGTTCGAAACATAGTTGCAACCGATTTGGCAGCAGGCCCTATTGCGCTAGCTTTTAACGTGTAGGTATGGGAGCCGGTCGTTCAGAAAGCAATGGCAAACAACTGAACGTAAGCTTGCCAAGACAACAACAGCAGTGCAACACAAGGCGGCGACAGCGTGCAGGGCCGGGACTCCACACAAGGCGGTGATAGAGTACAGGGCCGGGACTCCACACAAGGCGGTGATAGAGTACAGGGCCGGGACTCCACACAAGGCGGTGATAGAGTACAGGGCCGGGACTCCACACAAGGCGGCGACAGAGTGCAGGGCCGGGACTCCACACAGAGTGGCGACAGCGTGCAAGCCCGGGACTCCACACAGAGCGGCGACAGCGTGCAGGGCCGGACTCCACACAAGGCGGCGACATAGTACAGGGCCGGGACTCCACACAAGGCGGCGACAGAGTGCAGGGCCGGGACTCCACACAAGGCGGCGACAGAGTGCAGGGCCGGGACTCCACACAGAGCGGCGACCAGAGTTCAGGGCCGGGACTCCACATAGAGCGGCGACAGAGTTGCAGGGCCGGGACTCCACACAAGGCCGGCGACATAGTACAGGGCCGGGACTCCACACAAGACGGGGACAGAGTGCAGGGCCGGGACTCCACACAGAGCGGCGACAGCGTGCAGGGTTGGGACTCCACACAGAGCGGCGACAGAGTGCAGGGCCGGGACTCCACACAAGGCGGCGACAGAGTACAGGGCCGGGACTCCACACAGAGCGGCGACATAGTACAGGGCCGGGACTCCACACAAGGCGGCGACATAGTACAGGGCCGGGACTCCACACAAGGCGGCGACATAGTACAGGGCCGGGACTCCACACAAGGCGGCGACATAGTACAGGGCCGGGACTCCACACAAGGCGGCGACATAGTACAGGGCCGGGACTCCACACAAGGCGGCGACATAGTACAGGGCCGGGACTCCACACAAAGCGGCGACAGCGTGCAGGGCCGGGACTCCACACAAGGCGGCGACATAGTACAGGGCCGGGACTCCACACAAGGCGGCGACATAGTACAGGGCCAGGACTCCACACAAGGCGGCGACAGCGTGCAGGGCCGGGACTCCACACAAGGCGGCGACAGCGTGCAGGGCCGGGACTCCACACAAGGCGGCGACATAGTACAGGGCCGGGAACTCCACACAAGGCGGCGACAGAGTGCAGGGTCGGGACTCCACACAGAGCGGCGACAGAGTGCAGGGCCGGGACTCCACACAAGGCGGCGACATAGTACAGGGCCGGGACTCCACACAAGGCGGCGACATAGTACAGGGTCGGGACTCCACACAGAGCGGCGACAGCGTGCAGGGCCGGGACTCCACACAGAGCGGCGACAGAGTGCAGCGCCGGACTCCACACAAGGCGGCGATAGAGTGCAGAGCCGGGACTCCACACAAGGCGGCGACAGAGTGCAGGGCCGGGACTCCACACAAGGCGGTGATAGAGTACAGGGCCGGGACTCCACACAGAGCGGCGACAGAGTGCAGGGCCGGTTAGCATAGGCTGCTATGGTTCGCCATCTGACACGATCACCAGTCTTGGATCAAGTCTATGTTCCTGTCTCGATTATGTCACTGGCCAAGCCATTCAGGTATCTATCTCTTTGCCATCCCCTCGCTCTTTTCCCGTCAAGCTTGCCAGCTGTTTCTAAGTTGTTAAGTTGACGCCTCATAATGTCCCCAAATAATCTTGAATGTCTAAGGCTAATTTCTATAATCAATTTACGAATTCCATTTCTTTCTTGAAGGATTTTCTCGTGCGTTTTTCTGGGACTATACGATCACTGTAATATGCATGTCTTTAAGCTGGTCTGCAGGGTTTGCATATACAACAGAAGACAGATTCTTGGAAGTCATGACCCAGGTGGATCCACTTCCTACAGTGTAAAGAAGATGGGGCACTAAAACATGCGTGGAAGGAACGAATGCTTATGATGATCAGAAGCGTCGTGTGTCGAGTTCATACTTCTAGCGCACGACCAGTCCTTAGAAGATCTGGAAAGTATCCTAGTTACCTTGAGTAGATAGGCATAACTTTATACGGTGATGGAAACTGACTTCATTATTAACACACGAAGTCGACAGCAGACCCGGGTTGACAACTCATGCTGTACAGAAGATAATATCGAGAGTAGTAGGGGAGGTGCAAATGAGATATTATTTGAAGGAGTTTATGAGGATAAGTTGCTCCTCAAATGCTTATATATTTGTTATACCGCCCCTTGATTTGTCACAAAAACGGATCCAAAACGGACCTCATTTTCAAGGGAAGCAGATCATGAATAAATAATCGAACGCATTTTTGCACTGTTACTTCCCTTTTTGGGGTAGGATTTTATTTCTTTAAAAAAATAATAATTACTGTTATTATTGATTGTAGCGGGGCGGAACTTTAAAAAAAAACTATCATAATACTAGTGATGCTGTGTTAGGGTACAGTGCTCTTCCTCCTTAGTGTCATCCTTATTTTTTCTCGTCTTCTTTCTTTATCTTAATAGGAATAAACACTATCATCATTCCATTGGTGATGTGTAAGGCTTAGGGTTACAGTGCATTTCCTCGGGGTGGTCTAGGGGCTGAGTTGACGTGGGGTGGAAGCTCAGAGGTGGACCGTGGGGTGTAGGCGTGTGGGGTGGGGCGATAAGGTTCGATCCTCGAGCCGTGATGGATGTCATATGTAAAACTTATCAGTAAAAATGTAAATATGGCGGCTATATAGTATTTACAGAGCCGTAGTGGTCTATACATCATATCATGGGGTTACAAATGAAAACCTTAAAAAAGTAAAAATGGCCAATATTATTGATTGCAGCGGGTATGGCTTATTGAAATTCGTTGATAAGGGGTGGGTGAGTGGAGTGGTAGCTAGATAAGTATTTTCGACCACTATCATCAAACGGTTTTAGAGCTTCAAATGAAAACCTTATAAAAGTCAAGATGGCGATATTATTGATTGTAGCGGGTATGGCTTAGTGAAATTCGGTGATAAGGTGTGGGTGAGTGGAGTAATAGGTAGATAAGTGCTTCCGAACACTATAATCATACGGTTCCAGAGCTTCAACTGAAAACCTTAAAATGGTAAAAATAACCGATATTATTGATTGTAGTGGGTATGGCTTAGTGAAATTCGACCACCCGTAGCCAATGAGCACATGGTCTGGTTGTGACCATTACCAAACGTGACCGAATACAGCGCCAAAAAATGTCTGGACATGTATACCGCGGCCAGGTCACGATGAGTCACCCATGGATTTTCCCAAAGACATGTCAGAACACGTTTAAACCCGTTCACTACTGATATTGCCACACGGTAAGTCACCCAGGCAGGTCACCCTCAGGTCAGCCGACTATAAGTTCAATCTTTAGACTTGAGTATGAGACTTAACCTCCATTGTTTTAAAAGACGATATCGGAGTTTTTATCTAACCGCCCGCCACTCGCCTACCCCTTAACAATGATCAGAAGCACTTATCTAGTCTTTCCTCCACTCACCCATCCCTTACCAACAAATTTTACTACGCCATACCCAATACAACCAATAATACCGACCATCCTTACTTTTTAAAATTTCATTCGTAACCCATATGATGATAGTGTTTACACCACTACGACCCTCTACAGACCACCAATAACCACTACCCACCCCTTGACAACGAATTTCACTAAGCCATAACCACTATAATAATTACTATCGAGTGTTTTAATTGTTTAAAGTTTTCATTTGTAATCCGTATGATGATAGTGTTTACACAACTATGACACTCTACATATCACTAATAACCGCTACCCATCTCTTATCAACGAATTTCACTAAGACGTACCCACTATACTCAATACTACCGACCATCTTTACTTTTTAAGGTTTTCGTTTGTAACCCGTATTATGATAGTGTTTAAACCATTACGACCCTCTACAGACCATTAATGGCCACTAGCCACCCCTTAACAATGAATTTCACTAAGCCATACCCGCTACAATCAATAATATCGGTCATTTGTACTTTTTTAAGGTTTTCATTTCAAGCTCTGAAAGCCGTATGATGATAGTGTTCACAGGCACTTATCTACCTACCCCACTACTCACTCACCCTTAATATCGAATTTCACTAAGATAATAGGGAAACAAAACTCGCTTACACTCAGGAAATAAATGACCGTAGACCCCGAGGTAAACCAAGAAGGCGGTGGAGAGATAATACATGTACAGACCTACAAGCACTTAGAATCAACGACTGGAAAGAGAAGGTCCACCAGAGAGACGAATGGAGACGGATTGTATTTGCAGCAAAGAACCTCAATGGCTCGGAAAGCTGAAGAAGAAGAAGATACCCACTACAATCAATAATATCGGTTATTTTTACCATTTTAAGGTTTTCAGGTGAAGCTCTGAAACCGTATAATGATAGTATTTGGAAGCACTTATTTACTTACTACTACACTCACCCACACATTATCACCGAATTTCACTACGCCATACCCGCTACAATCAATTATATCGGCCATCTTGACTTTTTTAAGGTTTTCATTTGGAGCTCTAAAACCGTCTGATGATAGTGGTCGGAAATACTTATCTAGCTACTACTCCACTCACCCACCCCTTATCAACGAATTTTACTAAGCTATACCCGTTACAATCAATAATATTGGCCATTTTTACTTTTTTTTAGGTATTCAATTGTAACCCGTATGATGATGATGTATAGACCACTACAGCCCTGTAAAGACTATACAACCGCCATATTTAAATTTTACTGATACGTGTTACACTTACATATGACACCCGTCACGGCTCGAGGTTCGAACCCTCTCGCCCCACCCCACACGCCTACACCCCACGGTCCACCCCTGAGCTTCCATCCCCATGTCAACTCAGTCCCTAGACTACCCCGAGAAAATGCACTGTAAGCCCAAGCCTTACACGTCACCAATGTAATGATGATAGTGTTTATACCCAATAAGATAAAGAAAGAAGACGAGAAAAAAAGAAGGATGACACTGAGGAGGAAGAGCACTGTACGCTAAAACAGCATCACTAGTATGATGATAGTTTTTTTAAAGTCCTGCCCCGCTACAATCAATAATAACAGTAATTATTAAATTTTTAAAGAAATAAAATTCTACCCAAAAAGGGAAGTAACAGTGCAAAAATACGTTCGATTATTTATTCATGAGTTGCATCCCTTCAAAATGAGGTCCGTTCTGAATCCGTTTTTGTGACAAATCAAGGGGCGGTATATCAAATATATAAGCATTTGAGGGGCAATTACCCTCATATGTCCCCTCAAATAGTATCTGATTTGCGCCTCTCCTACTACTGCCGCGTACCATACACAGAAAAATAATTTCTTACAAGATCTTTCGAAGGAGGGGTGGGGTGGATCTACAGGTGTCTCCACGGATTCGTATCTTAACGATTAAAAACTCTGGTATCAAAGCAAAGACCGGATTAGATAGGCGCTTGTGGTAGAAACGTCTCCATACAATAAGGAATGGACATCCACTCAGCGAGAAAACAATGCACTAGTGCATCACCTGTAGACTATCAGCGCACTGCCTAGACAGATAAGTGGCCGAAGATCTCAGACTGGGACAACAACGCACAGAGCTGAGAATAGTCAAGCTGATCGTCTGGGGAATGTACTCGGGCATCCCTCCGATGACCAAAGGAACGAGAATAAAGTTCCCGTCCGTCTCCGAATCAGAGACATGGCGAAAGACTCGATGATGTATTATCCCATGTGATAGAGACGCAGCACACGCTCACGCCGTTAGAGCAGAAATTAGGAAGGTTAGACAAATCTACATGTCTCCAACGTGTATGTTAGTTTGGTGTTAGTGAGTGTGAAAAGGTTGTCAGATTGGAGAAGAGCTGGCGACAGAGACTAACTGAGACAGTGAGAGCGAAAAAAAAAAATAATAACGCTGCCCGGGAAAAGTTTAAAACAGCGAAAGATATTGAGAAACACGGCATGCGCGAGTAGTGTCCAGCGTTCAAATGTCAGGATATGCCAACTGAAGGGCTGAACGTTTCGAAGGAACAGGGAAATGAAACCGGAAGTCGTGGAAAACGAGTCTGTAAGGCCCCATTAACTTTTGTCGGAGACTTGTTTTCGAATGCCTACTCCAGTGGTTCTCAACCGGTGGGGAATTCCCCTCCCCCTCCCCTGGGGGAATTTTAGCGTTTCCACGGGGGGGGGGGGGAATTAAGATTATTTCAAGACCGCGTTAATACAAGAACCGATTACTTGATATTATTTTTCCCCTCATACTTTACGGTTCTGTACGTCTCACCCTTCTAAAATTCAATTTATAAAGTAAGCAGACCCACAAATCATGTTTTATGTGGACGTCTAGATTTGTTTTAGTATGTGGCTATTAAATTTAGCTTCCATTATTATGTGTACTCTGCGTTTTGTAGGGGCGGGGGAGGGGGTTGTTAGGTAGGAAGGGGGGCACGGGCCAAATTTAGGTAGAAATACGAAAAGGGGGGGGGGGGGGTGACGTTCTGAAAATATGGTGAAGGGGGAACGGGCCAAAAAAGGTTGAGAACCACTGGCCTACTCGATACGATGCAAATCTTGTGTAGCTAGAGAAGCTAATGATTGGATTCAACAGCAAACCACTGTCGTGGAAAGATATTATAGTCTGCAAGTTGGCACCAGGCCACAAAGGTGTTCGTTTTAACATGGATTAATTACCACGAATCCTGGAACACTCTCAAGTCAAAATGTACACAAACGAGTACGTAGAGTTTGGTAGTCGGGCGGGCTATAATCTCAGACTTCCTTCAGACATTTTGTTCCAGTGTGGCTAACATGAATCCCCATTGGATCGCTGTCTCAGAAAGAGTTCCGTGGTCAATTACTAATCTACTGTATTCATTGATTACCCAACTCAGTAATTCGCGGGATTTATGAGTCGTTCTTGCACTATCAACCCCACCTGTGGTATAAATATTTAGTGACTCTAAATCAAACCATGTGCAACGCGAACTCAAACAGTGACACAAGTTAGGATCATGAACTGTGACACGAAATATGCACATTCACAAATATTTCTTTTAAAGTAGCCGGGAAGGGAGAGAGAAAGAGGAGGGATTTCCAGCGACGCCAGAATGTGTCAAGCATGTCACTATGATGTGGGAAGCGATCCAGACTGAAGGCAGAGATGTTACATCTCGATATGTTATGACTGGTCACTGTGTAGGAGTCAATACCCTAATAGAAGCTGTGGCACGCGCTTAAAATATCACATATCCGAGGAAATGGCCACAATGCCTAAACAGTACCTCACGGGCTTCCCCCTGCTTTTGTCCCACCCGGGGGCGGTCTTTTTAGGAATTTTTTGCTCCCCTGTTTTTTTTACTATTTGGTTTAATTCGTTTTTATTGTTCCCATTTTGGCTTTTTTGGGGGTGTTGGGGGGGTCCCCATTTTGCGTTTTTGTTCGCCATGGGGCGATTTTCCAGTTTATCCTTGGGGTGGCATTTGGGTTTTTGCCCAGGCAAAATCATTTCTAGGTTAAGATTTGAAAAAGGGCCTTTGTGGCGACCCGCCTTCCCAAAAAAACCCAAGAGGATTAAAAAAGAGGAAAAACCCCGAATGATTAAAGTTTAAATTTAGATTTATCGAGATCTTCTTCTTCTTCTTCTTCTTCTTCTTCTTCTTCTTCTTCTTCTTCTTTCTTTTCTTTTCTTCTTCTTTCTTCTTCTTCTTCTTCTGCGTTCATCCGGAGTTTCTTTTTTTCGGACGTGACTGCGTTGTGCCTGTTTACAGCAGAGCTGCGTTCTTGCGCCGTTAGGCCGACACATCCGACTTCTGCGGGCATTTGTTGACCGGGTTAACCTTCCCGGGGTTATCGAGATCTATTCCCTTACTTCGCAATGTTTTACACAAACAAACACACAGACACATACACATTAAAAAAAACACACACACCCCACGCGCGCGCGCAAAACACACCTATAACACACACAAGGGACTTCTCATAAGTCTTTAGCCTGACCGCGAAGGAGTAAACGGAGAAAATTTAAATTTTGGGAATGTATTATTTT
>JACEFZ010026082.1:0-14634 GCA_014155875.1 Cepaea nemoralis
AATAAAAAAGAGTTAAAAAAAAAAAAACCCCCAACCCCAAAAACCAAAAAATTACAATTTTTTTTCCTTTATCAATATCCTGGAAAACCACCAGCTTCCGTCCAACACCCCATCAGCCCTGGACAACCTTTTCCTATCACTCTCTCACTGTCGTACATCCCCCTCTCATACTTCCCCACGCAACTACTCACAACTCTTGCTTCAAAAAATAATAAGATTAATTTATTAAAGACAAGTGTATATATGAGACGTGTATGCGAAGAAATGTGTGTCGTGTACTATAACATAAATTTATGTGCCCATCGCTCAAGTTCATGATCATAGTTACACATCATGGCAAGGATTACACGACATCATTCGAGTCAGTACGATAACCTCACCGATCGTACCCTTTCTCTCCAGACATGTCCTCCTCCAGGAACTCTGATGACCATGAGATCTGAATCCCATGTAAATATAATCCGTGAAAAAAAAACTATTATTGTTCCTAACGCAACTGTTCCTACTAGTTTATAGAAACTCCGGCTTCATAATTCCGGCGCAGTGAAACAAACCTGGAACACTGTCATATGAACAGGACCTTTTTGTCTCTTGCTAAATGTTCTCTAGTTCTCACTATTAAACAGTTATTGTCTATACTCCAATAGGGTCCTTTATTTTTGTTCTAGTCATAAGTGAACTGAATATCCATCACTACTGGTGTGTTAAAACTGGTATGACCTAAACTCATTCGGTATTTATCCTGTAGGATACATATACCATTCAGCTCCACTGAGCAATGTTGATCATCTTCCTCTAGCATAAGCTCTGTTGTAAAGTTGCTGGCCAATCTTCCTGCGTTAAACTTTATCCGGGATCGGATTTTTCCTTGTTTCCGTGTTCTTCATTCCAACCAGAGGAAACCTGTAAAATAAATCAGACAACCGGTGATAGTCTCTCCGTCACTGATCTCTATTAGATGATCGTGGCCATCGGCCTCGCTCAGAAAATATAATGAACCTACTCTGTCATGGACAGATGACTGAACACATAGGTTATCATCAGGCCAAGAGAAGAAAAAAAAAATCAACAAACAGAATGCGGAACCCCGCCCACCAGGGACACCTACGGGAATATCCCAATTATCCCTCATTATTAAATTCTCAACTAGTAAAGCTTATCCACACTTCACTAATCTATTTTCACTACAGAGCCAAGTATCACCTCCCTACTCTAGCTAGTTTTCCACTACCAGTGCTAATTATCACACTTTAGTTTTAACAAGGCTACAGCCTATATTAATTAGAACTAATTATAATAGGTTCTACCTTAGGCAACACTGCAGTTAGATCAAATTACATCCACTCTTGCCATGACAGGCACGTGTAAAATTAAATTAACTCAATTCATACACGGTAGACATTTTCCAATCAGAACCGCAGTTCCGAAACACGTCCACTAAAATCCAAGGTTTGAGTTCAACTGTCCTCTCCAATCATGGTTTTTTGGCAAACCCCTAAATTGGTCACGTGACATGGTTGATGTCCTGCAGTGTTTATTTGGGCATATCATCCATTGTCAAGAATCCATTTTCCCTGGCTTAGTCACTGTCAAAGTTGTCATCAGTTGTTTTGACATCCCCAACAAGCTATCGAGTTACTGTATGATCCCAACAACAGTTTTCCCCAACAAGCTGCCAATCTTCTTGCTGTCCGGAAACTATAAATTGACAGACGGACTGTTTTCTTCCGAGCTGAGTACTTCCGCTTCCAATCCGACTTGTTTATAATCTGTCAAAGCGATGTATGATTCCGCTCACCCACTTCCGATATACATCTGCAGCTGTTAACTTTTCCCGACCTGTGATGGTTGACATCCGATTGCAACCAGGATCCGACGGGTTCCATCTGTATTCAAATGTTGACAAACTGTCAAAGCGATGCAGGGATTTGTCTCACTCACCACCGAATGTTCCCAATCTGTCGATCAGATGTAAACACGTGCAGTTACATTTTCTGGATTTGTTGAAACAACCTTTGGCCTCGAACATCCGCTAATTCAGATCGCCTTTATTCTCATAATGGTTAAATCATGTTGGTCCATCATGTGACAATGATGATGATGATGATGATGATGATGATGATGATGATGATGATGATGATGATGATTAAAGACACATGAAGATGGAACCCGCCTCCTGCAAATAAAGACATCACCTACCTGCCAGATCTGTGGTTTTTTTCAGGCTATTGCTTCAAGCCAGTCATGTTTACTAGCGTGACAAGAATACAGCGCAAACATAGAGAACATTCAGCCAGGGAGACATACTCGGCTCAGAACACAGAGGCTGCAACTCTTGTCATTCTTCGGACTTCTGACGACTTGTTTGGCTTTCGTTTCCTATCCTTTCCACTTGTCTTGGTTTGCTTTATTGAGTAGGTGCAGCAACATAATCATAGCTTGTTAGATTGGCTTTACAATGAATAGATAGCACACTCAAAGTATTTCCTCCTCCTCCTCCTCCTCCTCCTCCTCCTCCTCCTTCTTCTTCTTCTTCTTCTTCTTCTTCTTCTTCTTCTTCTTCTACTACTACTACTACTACTACTACTACTACTACTACTACTACTACTACCACCACCAACACCACCACCACCACCACTACCACTACTACTACTACAACTTCTTCCTCGTCGTGTTGTTATTGTTGTTGTTCCACTTCTTCCTACCCTATCCTTCCTTCTTCTCCTCCTCCATCCCCTCTTCTCACCTCTTCCTCCTCATCTTTCTGCGCCCTCTTCACCTTCTTCGACTTCCTACTCCATTCTCCTCCTGTTTGTTGTTGTTTTTATTGTTGTTGTTCCTCTTCTTCTTCTTCTTATTCGTGTCTCTTTCCACCCTTCTTGTTCTTGTTCATTTTCTTCGCCACCTCCATTCACTCAGCTTGTTTTCTCAGATGTGCCCTGTGTAACACAAACACAAACAGACCAATATGCCCACCAGTCCCAACACACTGCGGATACAACTTAACTGCTCCAAGGGGTTTGCCAAGGACTCCTACCGCCCGCTCTCCTCCCGTCTATTTGTCCAACTGATGTACGGCAAATATCACACAGTTCGTCACTGATCCCCGGGCTAGCTACCGAATGCCCACATTCTCCATTGAACACCGGCTTGTGATTGTGGCAGAAAGTTGAGAAGGTGTCAGCGGGTTGGCGGTATTAGTGGTTGGAGTTGTGTTGTCCCAGGTGTCGTCAGGGGTAGGCGGGGATTGTTGTGACTGTGATCTTTAGTGTCACTGAAGGCAGTCCTGGATTGTTCTACCTGGCTGCGGAATATACTTCTCATTTAGAATACATATGGGTCACACTAATTCCCGTTTAGATTTGTACTTTCTCTCTCTCTCTCTCTCTCTCTCTCTCTCTCTCTCTCTCTCTCTCTCTCTCTCTCTCTCTCTCTCTCTCTCTTTCTCTCGTTCTCTCTCTCTATTATATCTCTACTCTCTCTCTCTTTCTCTCTCTCTATTATATCTGTACTCTCTCTCTTTCTCTCTCTATTATATCTGTACTCTCTCTCTCTCTCTCTCTCTCTCTCTCTCTCTCTCTCTCTCTCTCTGCCCCTCCTTTGACATTCACTTTATCAGTGACTGTCTCTGAGTCTCTCTTCCTACTACTTATTCTTCTTTTATATTTACCCCCTTTCCACCCACCCCAAAAGAGGCATAAGCCCTCAATCCACTCACCCCAATCCCCCATTTCAGTTCAGCTGTGTCCATGCCCTCCCTGTATTATTCATGTCTGTTTTTACTTCTATTCTACATGTTTTTGTCTTCTTCTGTATTTTGCCCTGTGAATTTCTAGCCACACTGTTGTTTGTCCATTAAGAATTATGATGCCTCATTTACTTCATCCAATGGGGTTCTTCTTCTGCTTCTTCTTCTTCTGCGTTCATCCGGAGCTTTTTTCCGGATGTGATTGCGTTGTGCCTGTTTACAGCAGAGCTGCGTTCTTGCGCCGTTAGGCCGACACATCCGACATTTGTTGACCGGGTTAACCTTCCCGGGGCAATGGGGTTCGAAGTTGGAGTAAGAATGACTTGCGCGATGAATTGGATTAAAGTGTGGAAGAGTTGCGCAATTCATCGACCACACTCTCTCGCCGGAGTCCATCTGAATCCAGGTGCAGACAATCAACGCTAGAGACGAATACGATGCACTAGATGACCAGGGCTCTCTAGATGCATTGCCGTGCTCTACGTTCCACATCGCTTTTGCATTTACAACGCCGGTCTGCCATTTTAATCATGAATGATTTCTTCACGCAGATCTCCGAATCCGTCTTCACATGCTGGGAGCTACGTGTCACGTTGGTTGAGCCAGATCGACCCGTCCTGGTTTCTTCACAGCTGTTGCCCTGGGTGGGCCGCGTCGCATGCTGAAGCTCTAGGAGCCACAGGTCCTGGATGTCAGCTGGCATGGCCCTGAAAGGCGTGACAGTCATGTCCAAGGTCTACCAAACCTGACCCCCAACCCCCCCCCCCCCCCCCAAGTCACGCTATTCTCATGTGTCCTCAAAGTATTCCTCTCCAGCGCCAGCGTCATTGTTTCTTCGCCTTGGGTTTACTGCATTTGTCTAGTTCCCTCCATGATCCCCACGCCTTGGTTCACTGGTATTTGTCTAGTTCCCTCCATGATCCCCATGCCTTGGTTCACTGGTATTTGTCTAGTTCCCTCCATGATCCCCACGCCTTGGTTCTCTGGTATTTGTCTAGTTCCCTCCATGATCCCCACGCCTTGGTTCACTGGTATTTGTCTAGTTCCCTCCATGATCCCCACGCCTTGGTTCACTGGTATTTGTCTAGTTCCCTCCATGATCCCCACGCCTTGGTTTCACTGGTATTTGTCTAGTTCCCTCCATGATCCCCACGCCTTGGTTCACTGGTATTTGTCTAGTTCCCTCCATGATCCCATGCCTTGGTTCACTGGTATTTGTCTAGTTCCCTCCATGATCCCCACGCCTTGGTTCACTGGTATTTGTCTAGTTCCCTCCATGATCCCCACGCCTTGGTTCACTGGTGTTTGTCTAGTTCCCTCCATGATCCCCACGCCTTGGTTCACTGGTATTTGTCTAGTTCCCTCCATGATCCCCACGCCTTGGTTCACTGGTATTTGTCTAGTTCCCTCCATGATCCCCACGTCGGTGATTTTCTTGCACTTATTCCTTCTACTTTCCGCACGCAACAAGTAGTCAGTGTTTGTCGTTTATGTGTTATCGTTTTTGTTGTTTTCCGTGTTTCTGATCCATACACTACTACTACTACTACTACTACTACTACTACTACTACTACTACTACTACTACTACTACTACTACTACTACTACTACTACTACTACTGCTACTACTACTACTACTACTACTACGATTACTACTACTACTACTACTACTACTACTACTACTGCTACTACTACTACTACTACTACTACTACTGCTACTACTGCTACTACTACTGCTGCTGCTGCTATTACTACCACAACTGCTATTACCACTAGTACTGCTACTACTAGTACCACCACCACCATCACCACCACCACCACTACTACTACTACTACTACTAACACTACTACCACTACTGCTACTACTACTACTACTTACTACTACTACTACTACTACTACTACTACTACTACTCTACTACTGCTACTACTGCTACTACTACCACCACCACCATCAACACCACCAGCACTACCACCACCACCACCATCAACACCAACAGCACTACTACCACAAACACTACTACTACTGCTGCTACTACTACTATTACTGCTGCTACTATTACTATTGCTGCTGCTGTGTTTCAGCACTTCACATACCCAAGTGACTGTGATAAGTCCGAGGCTGGTAATGTTGTCTCCACAGTAAATCCCACGACATGGGAGTCAACCAATACCTGTGCAGTTATTCTGGTTGTGACTTTCCTGGTGTCAAGATTTCCTAATGGTGTTGGGTTGCTGCCAGCTGAGACATAACTCAGTGCTTTCTGAAGTAACCTTTACTTTTGTGAGGTTAAAGTTCACAGAGGTTATAGTTGACTTCCGGTATCCGTCAAAAAGACTGTCCTAAAATTTAATTCTTGCATGTTCTTTACATGACGTTTCTATCAACTCTATGTTAATTGTCTGGGCAGTTTTAGTTATAAATGTAATATATATTTTACAAGAACAACCAGCGGCAAAATGTGCTATACGAGAACATCGGGACGCAATGCGAGAGGATGACCTAGAAAGAGTTGGTTAGATTGAATAAATGAGGCATTAGCACAAGCAACAAGACAGTCCTAACATAGAAATGTATACATGCCTCCTCTCTGCCACGCTTCACGGTAAATGCAGTCGGATACAAAAAGGAAAAGAAATATATATTTTACACACCCAACACTTTATCACATTCGTATTTTTATAGATTAAAACTGTATACCATCTTCTTCGTTGCGCTTTTCAAAGCCGACTCTCCTTGATCTAATTTTTTTTTCCGCTCTCTGATTTGCGTATGTCAAGATGGTAGATACAAGATACTGTCTGTCAACATGGCCCGGGCTTGAGTTCTCATAATTTGAGAGCCAACAGCCATATAGTAGAGCCACTTATGATATAATATTTTCAGGAGTGAATGGGAATAAATTCAGACCAATTGCTCTTAAAATGGTGTCAGCTGACACTGCGCAATGACTCTTAGTGTGTACCCGTGGAAGGCTTCAAACAAGGAAGACAAACGATAGTGTTTCGGAAAACAATGCAGTGTTTCCCTGTTGTACATTTAAACAATAAAATAAACAATAAAAACCCATTATAGCAGACCGCATAGTTTATTGCCTTTTATAGTTCACTGTAACTCATCCATTGTTCGGACACGTTATGAAAAGAAATAAATTGAAGAAGTTGGTGACAACTGGCAAGATTAAGGGGGAAAGAACAAGGGGAAGACAGAAGTAAATATCCGGATGGCTTGGTCACGTGGTATGGTCGAGACATTGTGAACACAGAGCTAATCCACGACTCTGGTGATCGCGTGTGATTGCGAAACATGACCGCCCACGCTTATCGGCATAACACATCATGATGATAATTTTGCCTTGCTATCTGGACGAGAAGTCAACGTTTAAGACAGTCTGACCGATTCAGGAAACGCTCCCGGTATAGTGGTTAGCGCACCCACGCCAATACACTGGTCCCGGTTCAATCCCCACCATAGAAGGATTAGTTTTCCGGCTCCGGGACTCATCAAAATGGATACCATAATTTTCTGAAAATTGTCTTGGAAGGAAAAGCAACAAGGAAAAGAGCTGGTCTCCAAATCTCATATGTCGTACCCTAGAATATGTGAAGACACTTCACACTCTACCGGTAGTATCTATCACTTGACTACCTTTACATCTTCAATACCGGTAGTATCTATCACTTGACTACCTTTACATCTTCAACTTCAGTCATGTTTGGTACTTAAATACATCCATTGGCCTACGACCTTTGGCATTATCACATACATATGTGTCTAAATACTGCGCTGTTGGTTTATTCTTCTAACGGATTCAAACATGAAAACTCTTGCACCAGAGACATCGTACTTCAGCATTTGTGAGCGTAGATTTGCCTCAGACAGACGGACAGACAGTCAGGTAGCCAGCGAGCCAGACGGCCAGACCATAATAAAACAACTAATCGGTTACAACCCAGTGCTATATCCGAAAAGATCATAATCCCCGCGTTAGAAAACACGCTGAGAACCGTGCAACCAGCAGCTGTTAACCAAGCCCTGCATGGACCAGCTGCATATGTCACAATCAGACCCTTGTCAGAGGCAGGATATAAAACCCTACCCCAGGCCCACCTCCATCGTCTCAGATTCCACACCTCTGGATAAGCCGATGTCCTGATGTCTGTTTGATGGTTGTCGTAAAGTGCGGGATTCTTGATCGGTTAAAGGAAAGTCAAGTACTGCAGCTTCCAGTGCCCAGGGGCGGATGTTGAAACCACATCCACCTGTGATTAGAGGCTGTAATATGTGATAGTGATTAGAACTTTTGCTGCAGCGGTTCTTACGTTATGTTTTGTGAGTACACAGGGTTTTTATCTCTTTCAGACTTGGGCAAAGTGTGATGTGTGATTGATTACCCCTTGAATCCCAACCATCGTGTATTGTGTTCTCCTTCTGTTTACATTTGATCAGAGCATACTAACTGCCATTACTGAGAAGGAGTTTTTCTTGAGCTTGGGGATTTAAAACCGTCTGGCTAGATCAGTCGCCGCGAACTGTGCAGATTAGGGTTTTCTTTTTGCTCCCTACAGACAAAAATCCATCATTTTACCGATGGTTCCAAACTTTGTCTGTCTGTCTGTCTGTCTGTCTGTCTGTCTGTCTGTCTGTCTGTCTGTCTGTCTGTCTGTCTGTCTGTCTGTCTGTCTGTCTGTCTGTCTGTCTGTCTGTCTGTCATATTTTAGTGTTCACTATTTATGCGCACCGCATTCATATTACAGTGTCTTGTTATGTGGATGTAACATGTATAATAGATAACTTATACTTATCGTGCGAAATATGAGTGGTTGGAAGAGGCCAATGCACTGATTTACATGCGTGCCAAATTTGTGATCAGTTGAAAAGTTCTGTCGTTCGTTCGTTCTTGGCAGTGACAAGTTTATAAACTAGATCCTGTCTACTGTGACAACTTGAAATGGTCACAAATATCTAGCTATCAGTTGCTCTCAAGCTGAATCCGCTACGGCTGGTAGGGTTTGACGTTACTCTTTTAAGAAAGGAAGATGTGGCCTGAAGGTTTAACGGGTACTCTACCCAGCCTATGGGTGTCCCGCAGGGAAAGCAGGTGCATTACTTTTCCTTTGATGGGAGATTACCTCAACTCTGCCAGTCTGAATTGCTTCTAAATATTGTTGTTAACCTTATAGGCGAAAAGGTTGACGGTTGTGAAGTAGGCTGTAGGAAATTATAGGACGTGGCCTAATGAAGTTGGGGGGTGGGGGGGGGGGGGGGGGGTCCTGAGTGGTCTCGAGGTATGGTTCCGCCTCGAGTGCTGGAGGTCCCGGGTTCAAGCCCCGGTGAGGACCGGGATATTTTTCACGTGGACTTCTAGTAACACAATGTCCCCTGGTCTCTAGGTAGTGAGATCGGACGCCTGTGTGTATTGTTGCACACGTAAACAATCGCTTCGCAGTTGGAAATCGAAAAAGAGTAGCCTAACTGCGCTGCCCGGGCAAAATTTCGAGTTAAAAATCTATCCAAAGTATTTCAGGATCCTCGCCGGTGCTACGGAGTTCGTGCACTGAGCTGAGATTCTGCGGACTCAGGCTTGAGTTAGGAGTGGAATGGACCACTTATGGGTTACAGCAGTGTGCCGTGATGTTGATCTGTCGACTAAACTAAACTGAAGTGAGGTGACCGTTACGTTTCTCGTTATCATTATTCCTAGATATTGCCCTGTAAGTGATGAAACAATTTTCACTACATACATAACCAGGATAGGGCGGCGTTTTCTGGAGGGTTAACCAGCTCGCAATTAAAATGTATCTGCTTTCGGCCGTGTTGTGATCTTAAATGATAACGTCTCTGTCAGAAAGCAATGACATACACATTAAAATAATGCATGTCCATTGCAGGACATGGCAGTTACATACAGCCGCTATTGGCAGTTGTGATTTACTAATCAATTTTATGTTCTGTAGTTTGCCATTGCTTTCTGAACGAGAAGTTAACATGTACACCTAAATTACCGGGTTCTAGAACGAATCTACTATCCCGCTGCCAAAAGAGATAGTTTAAGCTCTTAGCCAAGCCGACCTCCTAATGACAGACTAATGAACTTAAAATTGCCACCAACAGCCAATAAAGGCTAAGGTTTATTGCAACGTTCTGTTAAAAGGACTACATAACTTAAAATTGCCACCAACAGCCAATAAAGGCTAGGGTTTATCGCAATGTTCTGTTAAAAGAACTACAGAACTTAAAATTGCCACCAACAGCCAATAAAGGCTAAGGTTTATTGCAACGTTCTGTTAAAAGGACTACAGAACTTAAAATTGCCACCAACAGCCAATAAAGGCTAGGGTTTATTATTGCAATGTTCTGTTAAAAGAAACTGTTTACTTTTGTTGTTGTAAGGTTGCCTGAATTCTAGTGTCTTAAAAAAAAAAAAACAATTCTGCCACTGCTGGACAATATACCTGAGTACCCTAGTTAGGTAAACTACTCTGTCAAAACGTTTCCAGAACCATGTAGAGACACACGACAGTGGTTTCCGTATTCTGTCAGGTCTTAATCAGATATGACTGAGCTACCATCACACCAGACGGTTCTACCTGCTTTCTGTCGGCACCGAATGTTGGGCGGCGCTCACCAAACCCAGCATACCACATTGTGTCAACGGCTTCAGGCGGAGGAGCACAATTTGAAAGGTGCAAGTCTCATCATAGTGCGACGAAATGCAACCTAAGACTAAATGTCAGAGCCGGACAGACCAGGCCTTGGTCAGCAACTGGTCTACGATCAAAGTTCCGACAGTTGGACAGTTAGAACATTGCTTTGCTAATCCGGCAGCTTCTGCAGCTTGTCTTGTTCCAGATGTATTGGTGTCACCTTTCTTCTGGAGTAAACTAGGCAAGCCGAGAGAGGGATCATACTGCATGGGCAAAACAACGCATGGTCTCTAAATTTAGTCCAGGCTTTGTGCTTGGAGAGATGTAACTCAATCCCTGGTCCCGGCTATAGGCTGTAGTCATTATGCCTTGTTTGAAACAAAATATAACACATTACGGTCTGTCAAGACGGCTAGATCCCAGTTTAGTAAAATAAGTAAACGTTCTTTCCTTTTCCTCACCTTTAGGCGTAGTGGTTAGTTGGTGATAGCAGCGGCCATATTTGTATATACCAATTGGGGGGGGGGGGGGGGGTGGCGGCTGCCATGCCATCTTCAGAGCCCATTACCCATTGGTCCAGACCTGGCATCCAGCTCACGCTTGTGGCTCCATGTAGTTTTCAGCGAGTTTTCGGGCGAGGGTAACCGATTTGGCGCGAAACCAGTCAGTGTACTAGGCTATGCCTACCCAGTATGTGAGGACAGGATCGGCAGACTTCGCTGGAGAAACCATTGATGATTCAACGGGCAAGACGGCTTTTACCTGCAAAGCATTGTGGAACGCAATGAGCACGTCAATGCCCTGATCATCCACTGCACCTATATTCGTCTCGACTTTTTTTGCCATTGGATTCAGATAGACTCAGGCGAGAGAGTGTGGTCGACGAATTGCGCAACTCTTCCTCACTTTAATCCAATTCATCGCGCGCAAGTCATTCTTCATCCAACATTGTCAAAGAGCGTTTCGAGCCAAAATAACCTTATCAGCAATCTTAGAACTCGCGACTCCAAACTTTCAAACCCACTGGATGAATTGAATGGTCATCATCATTCTTGATGGACAAACACCATATTCTGTTAGATTGCTGCTCGTCTATCTCTTGATAGTCATCCCACTTGTATCGTTGTCTACCTCTTGCTCGCTTGCCTTCAATCTTAAGCTCCAATATGTTTTCTTTTTAAGAATCTTATGTATTTTAATGTGGCCGAAATATTCACTTGCATCTTTTTCATTTATTTCACCAACTCTCTACTCATTCCAAGTATTTCTAGGACCTCTGTATATGATTGTTTTTTGTGTCCATGAAAAAATACCACATTCTACTGTACATCCACATCTCCAAGGCTTCTATTCGACTTCCTAACTGCGTGTTCATTGTCCAGGCTTCTGAAATTAATGCCCTTCAGATTCCCACCTTTTAACTTTCACACTTATTTAAAGTAGTTCTTCTTAAATTAAATGAATTCCAGTTTAGCAGCAGAGATTATCTATTGTACTTGTTAAGGGCAAAAGTTAAAGTTACATTCTGACAACCATTTATAGAACTCTGACAACAACTTATACAACTCTGACAACCATTTATACAACTCTAACAACCATTTATTCAACTCTGACACCCACTTACAGAACTCTGAAAACCAATGATAAAGCTCTGACAACAACTGATAAAACACAACAACCACTGATAAAACTCTGACAACCACTGATGAAACTCTGATAACCACTGATAAAATTTTAACAACCAGTGCTACAACTCGGACAACCACTTATATAACTCTGACAACCACTTATATAACTCTAACAACCACTGATAAAACTCTGACCACCACTTTTGTATCTCTGACAACCACTTATAAAACTCTAACAAACACTTATAAAACTCTGTCAACCACTTATAGAACTTTGATAACAACTCACAAAACTCTGACAACCACTCACATAACTCTGATAACCATTTATAGAACTCTAACCACTTATAGAACTCTGACAACCACTGACAGAACTCTGGCAACCACTCTTTGACTGACCACTACTCATGACCCTCTGACCGCCACTTTCATCACTTTGAGAACAACTCCCGCCACTCCGACAACTATTCAAGACCTCAAAATATACGGGTGGAAGGTTATTTTTAAAAAAAGAGCTTCAACACACACGCATGGGGTTGAATGATACCTTAACCAACCAGTGTATAAGATAAAGAACCCTTCTTCGCCCCTTGGAGCATCATATTTAGACCAAACGGCACCTGATTGTGATCAGTAATCACGCCTGCCGCCATTGCTTCCAATAACATTTCTTGCCACCCCTTTACTCTGGGTCAAGATGAAGTCTCGCATCAATTAAAAAATCATTGGCACCTTGCCGTCTTGACAGACGATAGTTTGTGCTTTAAAAAGGCATAATAACTTTTACCTATGGCGGTAGCGAATGTGCCTGATAAGGCCAATTCGCGCTGTAAATGTCCGTTCACAGTGGGTACATGTGAACACGTGGTTATTTCCACCATCATGCACCATCTTACGTCTCACACGCTCGGTATGTGACTTATCTGCAATAATTTCCTCCTTTGTCTTTATCCCATTTGTGATCTCAATGCAACACGTTCAGCGGCGACTTGCTCCAACTGTGCATTATCAATGCCTGTATCAATCATGTCCCGCTTACACACATCTTTGTATCGTAGTAGAGGCCGACCCTGAGATCTCTTACCCATCTGTAATTCACCAAAAAAGATGTCCTTTGGTATTCTACCATCATCCATCCTCCTAAGATGTCCTATCCATCTAAGTCTACGAAGACTGAGCATGGAATAAACCGTCACACAACCTGATCTTTCCAATACTTCAGTATTTGTGATTTTGTCTTGCCACTTAATACCAAGAATTCTTCGCAGACACCGCATATGAAAGCTGTTTAAACGTTTCTCTTGGTGTGAGTAAGTTGTCCAGGTTTCACTGCCATAAAGAAGAGTACTAAGGACACAGGCTTGATAGACAAGGACTTTTGTTTTGGCAGTAAGCTTCCTGTTCTCCCAGACTCTTTTTCTTAACCTGTTCATTGTTGTTGCTGCCTTACCAATCCGGATGTTGATTTCCTGATCTAGGGATAATTTGCTATTTACCACTGATCCTAGATATGTAAAATGGTCTACCATCTCTAGTTCGGCGTCGTCAATAAAGATTGATGGTACCCCATGTGCACCTTGTGACATAATCTGTGTCTTCTTTTTGCTAATTGTTAAACCAAATTCAGAACAAGCATTGGAGAATGCAGATAGTAGACATTGCAATTCTTCCTCAGAGTGGGTCGTAACTGCAGCATCATCTGCAAAAAGCAACTCTCTGATCAGTGCCCTCCTAATTCTGGTCTTTGCCTTCAACCTCTGAGCATTGTAGAGGCCGCCATCTGAGCGTGAGTGAATGTATATACCACCATCCTGATCACGAAAGGCATATTTCAGTAGAAGTGAAAAGTATATTCCAAAGAGGGTGGGAGCTAGTACACAACCTTGCTTAACTCCACTCTGGATTTCAAACTCTTCAGAAGTTGCACCATCAAACTTGATTATACCCTTCATGCCAGTGTGGAACGATTCCACAATGGACAGAAGAGGTGGTGGGCATCCAATCTTCTTTAGTGCCTTGAACAGACCCTCACGACTGACCAAATCAAATGCCTTTGTGAGGTCGATGAAGGCAACTAAACAGTGGTTGATTCATGTTCACGGCATTTTTCTTGCATTTGTCGCAATTAGAATTTCATATCAATTGTAGACCGGTTCTGTCGAAAGCCACACTGTGATTCTCCGATCGCCCTTGTTCTTGTACAGTGTTATGATGCTTGAATCTTTGAAATCCTGTGGGACTTGTCCTTCTCGCCAGCATAGCTCTATTAGCTGGTGGCTCTGTAGAGTGAGTGTGTCTTGCACACCCCTGATAACCTCTATTGGAATCCCATCCTTACCTGGAGCCTTGCCAGATGCAAGTTCATTTATAGCACACTTAACTTCTGTTATGGTGGGAAGTGTGTCCAGGTGGTCAAGAGTTGGTAGAGCCTCTATGGCGTTGAGGGCATCATCCGCTAGTTTTGGTGTCACTTGAGTAAAGCTCTAAATAGTGCTCTACCCATCTGTCCATCTGCTGTTTCTTATCAGTTATGATTTATCCAGTCAAGGTTTTCAATGTGCACTTCTTTTGATCACTGGGACCCACAAGGCTTTCTTTTTTCAACATCCTTTA
>JACEFZ010026083.1:0-13309 GCA_014155875.1 Cepaea nemoralis
GTCTACTACTGTCACCACTAGAGTCTACTACTGTCACCACTAGAGTCTACTACTGTCACCACTAGAGTCTACTACTGTCATCACTAGAGTCTACTACTGTCATCACTAGAGTCTACTACTGTCACCACTAGAGTCTACTACTGTCACCACTAGAGTCTACTACTGTCACCACTAGAGTCTACTACTGTCATCACTAGAGTCTACTACTGTCATCACTAGAGTCTACTACTGTCACCACTAGAGTCTACTACTGTCATCACTAGAGTCTACTACTGTCACCACTAGAGTCTACTACTGTCACCACTAGAGTCTACTACTGTCACCACTAGAGTCTACTACTGTCACCACTAGAGTCTACTACTGTCATCCACTAGAGTCTACTACTGTCACCACTAGAGTCTACTACTGTCACACTAGTCTACTACTGTCACCACTAAGTCTACTACTGTCACCACTAGAGTCTACTACTGTCACCACTAGTTTCTACTACTGTCACCACTACGATTTTACACTACTGTCACCACTAGTTTCTACTATTGTCACCACTACTGTTTACATTACTGTCACTAGTAGTTTCTTCTACTGTCGCCACTCGTGTCTACTACTGCCACCACTACTGTTTTAAAAACTGTCACGCTACTGTTTGAACTACTGTCACAACTACAGTTTCTACTACTGTCGCCACTATTGTCAGCACTACTGTTTTAAAAACTGTCACGCTGCTGTTTTAACTACTGTCACAACTACTGTTTCTACTACTGTCTCTAATGTCTGTTCCACTGGATCCACTACTGTCTCAACTACTGTCTCCAATACTTTCTCCACTACTGTTTCTAATAATGTCTATACTACAGGATCCACCACTGTCTAGACTAATCAACCATATTGTCACCAGTAATTCCTCGACTACTGTCTCTACTACTGCCCCCTATTGTCTATATTGTTTCAACTTATGTATCTACAACTGTCTGTACTTTCTCTACCACTGACTCTAATAATATCTGTACTAGTGCGTCCAATACTGTCTCCACTAATCTGCGCTATTGTCTCCAGTCGAGCCTTTATTAATATCCATACCACTGCCTCTAATACCGTCTGCACACAATCCTCACGGGTATAATACGTCTAGCAGCAGTGAAAGGCCTACAGATAGAAAACATTCTAAACATTGATCACACGCCTCTCAGAAACTTACTTCCTCTCCAGAAATATGGCATTTGCATCATCCTCTTCTTCTCCTTCCTGTTTGCCTCTCAATGTCAGGATATGAAACGTTCTGGAACGAGCTCTTGCATGTGTCTCCGACACTGCGGTATTAATTGCCTCCTCAATGCATGCCATTTATTCACCGTTTGCGGGGGCGGGGTTTTCCTGATTCTGTCATTGTTTAGGGGTGATATTCTTTACATGGAGCATAGCTTGGGAGTATAGAGTAATTAACACGATTACTTGCTTGTTTTTATGAAACAGAGCACGCTTATTACGTCAGTTTGTTATCTTATACATATGTTTTTCGTTTGTGCCATAGCTTCCACCTTTTTTCTCCATTGTTGTTCATGAGTTGGTCCGACACTATTAGCAATGTCTGGGAAGGTCAGCAGCTTCGAATGATGCTCTTTTTGTTTATGGGATCGTATGATTGGTCGTATAGCATTGGTGATTGTTGCTCCATGATTTAATTTTCTCTGTTACATGTTACATTGATTTTATCTCTTGGTGAGTGAAAGCTGCCTAGAATAGCCTGGAAAAGGCTAACGAAATAGTCATTATATACAAGCTATAATAAAAAGAGTGAGAGAGTGAGAGAGAGAGGAGAGAGAGGGAGAGAGCGAGAGAGAGAGGGAGAGAGCGAGAGAGAGTGAGTGAGGGAGAGAGAGAAGGAGAAAGAGAGGGAGAAAGAGTGAGAGAGAGAGGGGGAGATGGGAGAGAAAGAGATATAGAGCCGCTGTAGGGTGCTGACTAGACACTCGGTGGTCATGGGTGTGAATCCGCATCGGGGCGGATTTGTAAAAGTAACCTGGGCTCCCAGATCGACCCAGCCTAAAATGTGTACCGGAAAACGTCATGGGAAGTAAAACATGCCCAAATGCTGGCTAAGGCGTGTAAAAGGCTCTTTACTTAAAAAAAAAAAATTGTTACTTATTTAGGAACAGACAAAGATTTAGTCATGTGATGAGATGAGAATTATTGTAAAAAATGCCTACGCCACCTTTAGTCATGTGATGAGATGAGAATTATTGTAAAAAATGTCTAGCCATCTTTAGTCATGTTTCTGCCACATGAAAAATCTATCCTTCAATTCCCATGTTCATGCTCTAGTTACACAAATAGCCAAAAAAGTATACCAACTTGCCAAAATTAAAAATTTCCTCGACGAAAACACAAGAAAGATATTCTATACTTCCCACATACAAACACATATTGATTATTGCTCCACAATCTGGGATGGATGCTCCAAATCAATAATAAAACGCCTTTATTCACTCCAGAAAAGGGCAGTGCGTCTAATCAATGGTGATAAGCTTACAGACAATTCTAACCTACATGAACGTCTTCAGTTACTGCCATTCCACAAACGCCTACTTTTTAATAAGGCTAAACTAATTCACAAAATCCTATTTCAAAACGCCCCAAGCTACCTTTGGCCAATGTTTAAATATAAAGCAAGACATAGCGAACGACTAAATATACTCCATGTCCCTAAACCTAGGATAGACTTATTTAAAACAAGCTTAGCATACTCTGCCACTCAGTTGTGGAACAATCTTCCACAAGAAATCAAAGACACCACCAATCATTATACATACAGGCGCAACCTGTTTGGACACTACCTCAGGACAGACTACATGCCCCCTAAAAAAAAAAAACAGCAACAAAGACAATAATAATGGTTAATTATCTCGAACGACAACTAGCAAAAAATAAACAAAACAAACAAACATCCCCATATGTATGGCACGTTGCACCCACCTTGGGTATTCATGATGCCCATGTTAAACATTGCCTCAACGAGTCATGTATTATTGATTATTTTTCATGCGTTTTAATACTTATTGTTCTTTTGTTGTCAAAGAATTGCTTCATAAGAGATGTTGAATGAAAGAATGTATGAGAGGAAGTAGAGACGGGCCTGCGTGCCCAATTCTTAACCCTTTGAAAATAAAGATTTACTTACCTATTTACTTACTTACTTACTAAATAAAGATTTACTTACTAGTCATGTGATAAGATGAGAATTACTGTAAAATATCGCGGCGTCAAGAAAGATCAGCGGTGCTGGAGACAGAGGCAAACCAAGCGAAATTGTTCTGGATGGCTAATACATTGGGATATTTAACTAATACTTGGGTAATATTTAATCCAGAATAACTAGAACCGAGATCTGCGCAGAAACATCATGTCTACACTTCTGGTAGGGCACATGAAAATGATGGTGAGATATCTGAAAGGAATTAGGTTGGTGCCCTAGCTTACCAAGACAGTGGTCCAAGTTCTACAGCAGTTGCATATTGGTTTTGTTTTCAAAGCCCGTACACCTCTGGGGTCGACCCAGGCTCCTAAAATGGGTCAAAAGGTAATCACAAAGCAGATACTGTTGTTGGGGTTTGATATGTTAGGCCTTGAAACATAGCCACGAGATGGGCCGGCCTGTTTCCTTGCTCATCGCTTTTCCCCCCAGACAATTCATATACAATTCTGAAAATTGTCTGGTTCTAATTTTTATGAGGATGGCTTGACTCGAAAGCTGTACTGATCGGAAAGAATAATCCTGCTTTCACTGCGGTGTGAAACCGAATCACTGTCTTGGCAGGCAAGTACAATAACCACGACGCCACCCCGGCTCGTAAAACGAGCATTGAATACTTTTCAAAACTTTCATATTATTGGCCGGAAGAAGGACAGGCAGCGAGGAAGAGAACAGACCACTCCACCACATTATATAATGCCCAGAATAGGTTTCGACTTAACACTTCAAAGCCCAACACCTGATATCGGTCGACCTATTTAGATATGTGGAGTTCTTTTCCTACCCTAGTTTTTTGTTTATTTTCACAGTAATTAGTTACACCCTTTGTCTTGTGATCGTTATCACTTCCCACCGCTCTTCATTACTTTGTTTTTTGCATATCCTATTTACAGGACATCACTGTCAACTCCAGCACTGCTGTTGTTGATGTCTTGGCAAGTTTACGTTCAGTAGTTTGTCATTGTTTCTGAACGACCGGCTCCCATACTATATCGTTAAAACCTAGCGCGTCACGGTCTCCTGCCAAATCGGTCGCAGGTGTATTTCGAACACAGGTAAGTGGAATTACGAACCGCGTTTGTAACGCCTTTGCCACGGAGACAGGCCTTCATTACTTACATATAGTAACATTATTTACCTACATTGATCATATTCATCTTCGTAGGAAAAAATATTTATAGACTAACAGGAACTCAGTAGCAAGAGAAGTAGGAATAGCATGGCTACATAGACTATTCAACCATGTTTGGGTAGAACAACAGACACCACGAGACTGGGGAAACGCCATAATTATCCCAATTTGGAAAAACAAAGGCAGCAAAAGAGATTTCACACAATATAGAGACATTTCACTATTGAGTCATAATGGGAAAATATTTTGTACAATTCTTGAGAAAAGATTACGAACTACTATAGAACCCCAGCTAAGCGAAACACAACTTGGATTTAGGAAAAACAAAGGATGCACAGATGCCATTTTTGCTCGTAGACAGCATATAGAAAATCAATCGAATTCAATGAAACACTCTACTTAGCCTTTGTCGACCAAGAAAAGGCATTTGATAGAGTAGATAGAAACAAGCTGTGGGAAATCCTTAAACAATATGGTGTGAGTACACATCTAACAAACCTATGTAGAAGCGTATATAACAACAGCGAATGCATAGTGAGAGCAACTGGAGGACACTCAGAACCCTTCACCATAAGATCTGGAGTACGACAAGGTTGTGTCCTGTCCCCTCTCTTGTTCATAACATATATAGACAACATATGTAAAGAAACCAGCCAAGCAGAGACCGCAAGAATACCGCAAGACGAGAACACAGAAGAAGAACCATCTGCATTTCTAACCATTAGAGAACTCCTGTTTGCGAACGACCAAGCACTAATAGCAAAATCAGAAGCTGAATTACAAGACCACATGAATAGTCTAAACGAAAAGTGTAGGGAACATATCATGAAAATTAGCACAAGAAAAACAGAGGTAATGACTATAACTAAAGAAGAAAAACAACAATTCACCTAAACGAACATCCCTTGAAACAAAGTACCTTTTTTTCATATCCTTTACAGGACATCGCTGTCAACACCAGCATCTTTCAGCTGTATGTTGATCTCTACCTAGGAAGTATAATATCATCAAATGGCAGATCAGAAGACTAGATCGAAAATAGATGCAACAAGGCAAACCAACTCATTGGACAAATGGCACCAATAATAAAGAACAAACATGTATCAATAGCTACTAAGAAGGCACTTTACAATACAGTATTCCTTCCAACTCTATGCTACCAATGCCAAACCTGGACAATGACAGAAAAAGAGAAAAGAAAAATCGCAACAACAGAAATGAGATTCCTGAGAAGAATACTCAACGTATAAAAAATAGATAAGATCAGAAATGAAGAAATCTGGACTAAAGTGTGTGTGTGTGTGTGTGTGTGTGTGTGTGTGTGTGTGTGGGGGGGGGGGGTCAAAGCAGCACTCGATTTTATTAGAAAGCAGCAAGTCAAATGGTTTGGCCATGCAAGTAGGTTACCAGTTAACAGGATACCACAACAAGCAATGATATACAGACCAGATGGAATCAGAGGAAGAGGCCGACCACGTAAACGATGGACGGAGGGAACATCAGAGTTCATGGGAATATCGATACATGAAGACCATAATCGGGCACTCTCACGATGTTTATACTTTACCTCGACACCGCAAGGTACAAGAGGAACATGATGAGATGAGATGAGATGAGATGAGATTAGAAACTCAGTGGTTGATATGGTCAATATCGTACTTGTCGCATTTACTTCCTAGAATATTTAATGTTACCTACTTGAGGCTGGGTCGATCTGAGAGCCCAGGTTAATAAATGTAATAATTCCCGCTTGTATAGGGATTCGAACACATGATAACCCGGCCAGCAGATAAGTGTACTAGCCACTGCGCTGTCGCAGTTCCCGATATTGGATATACCGACGGTGTATTTTCATGATTACAATGAAGTTAATTTCCCTTGCATTTTCATCTTTTCTTTCTTTCTAACGGACCACTATAGACTTCTCTTGTTCACGGGGTTCAGATGTTTCTTCCAGTTTCTAGTTACATCTTGAAATCTGAGTTCTCAGTATTCTTGTCAAGTGTTTATTTGTGTTTCTATGATTACCCTTCTTGAATATCTTTCTGATACCCTATACTTCAATTAACTTGTTCTTCGTTGCTTTCATCTGTTTATGTGAGATTATTTGCTTTCCTCTGCTTTTGTTATCTTTTCATTTAACTATTTGTTTGTCCAAACTATCGTCTATTTTAATTCTAATTGCTTCGTTTGCTACTTCCTTAATGCTGCACATATCCCTTTCTCTCCCATTTGTTTAATGTCGGTAAGAGCTGGTAGGACATTATCACACACTTTTGGTATAAAGATGCCTATAAAACTATCATCTTTTATTATATTTAAATTAAATGTTTTATTTGTGTTTATTTCTGCTGCCCCTCCCTCCTTTCTCTCTGACCGGCTCTGCCTTTCTCTATCTCGCCTCCCCTTCCCCCTTTCTCTCACTCGCCTCATCACTTTCTCTCAACCTCGCGCTCCCCTCTATCGCCTTATTGCTTTTGTCCTCACCCCACCCTTACGTTCTCTCTCACTCTCTTGCTTGCCCCTTCTCTTTCATTCTTCCCTCTCTATCACCCTCTCTTGCTTGCATCCGCTTTCTCTCTCCCTTTCGTTTGTCCTCACGCCCACTCTCACGCTCTCTCTCGCTCGCCCTTTATCTTTCACAGCCCCTCTCGCTCACTCGCTCCCATCTATCGCTCACCTCCGCTCTCTATCCCTCCGTCTCACACACCCTCTCTTGCCCGCCCCCTCTCTCGTTCTCTATCGTTTGCTCTCTCCGTCTCTTCCTCTTGCTTTGTTGGTTCACTTTGTCATCATTAAATTCCCGTTTAGTGAACTCTGATTGTACATAGGGTTTGAAAGGTTCATACACCACCACTATTCTTTTACTTCCTACATCACCACTATTCTTTTACGTCCTACATCGCCACTATTCTTTTACTTCCTACATCACCACATTTCTTTTACTTTTACTTCTTACATCACCACTATTCTTTTACTTCCCACAAAACCACATTTCTTTTACTTTTACTTCTTACATCACCACTATTCTTTTACTTCCTACATCACCACATTTCTTTTACTTTTACTTCTTACATCACCACTATTCTTTTACTTTTACTTCCTACATCACCACATTTCTTTTACTTTTACTTCTTACATCACCACTATTCTTTTACTTCCTACACCACCACATTTCTTTTACTTTTACTTCCTACATCACCTCTATTCTTTTACTTTTACTTCCTACATCACCTCTATTCTTTTACTTTTACTTCCTACATCACCTCTATTCTTTTACTTCCTACATCACCACATTTCTTTTACTTTTACTTCTTACATCACCTCTATTCTTTTACTTTTACTTCTTACATTACCACTATTCTTTTACTTTTACTTCTTACATCACCTCTATTCTTTTACTTTTACTTCTTACATCACCTCTATTCTTTTACTTCCTACATCACCACATTTCTTTTATTTTTACTTCTTACATCACCTCTATTCTTTTACTTCCTACATCACCACATTTCTTTTACTTTTACTTCTTACATCACCTCTATTCTTTTACTTTTACTTCTTACATTACCACTATTCTTTTACTTTTACTTCTTACATCACCTCTATTCTTTTACTTCCTGCATCACCACTATTCTTTTACTTCTTACACCATCACCAACCAACCAACCAACCAACCAACCAACCAACCAACCAACCAACCACCCAACCAACCGACTAACCAACTAACTAACTAACTAACTAACTAACTAACTAACTAACTAACTAACTAACTAACTAACTAATTATATATAATTCCAACCCCAGCTGCTCACTGTGTACAACAACTGCGACTACTAATTGATGCAGATCTTGTGCATTGTCTGCAATCAATACTGTATCATCTGCATATCTAATGTTATTGATGTTATATCTTATATGAAGCATATTATGAAATGTATTACAACTTCACACGGAAACATCAGTGTTCAATTATGAATATTCTCCGTTGTTCATGGGAATTTTCTTATGAGAAGCACGTCACATAGTTGAACAGAAGTGTTCATAGATTACTGCAAAACAAGTTTGTTAGAGTGAATTCAATAAATTTTCACAAAACATCAAAGACACTTGCAGCTTTCCATGAGATCAGTTGTCTTTGTACCTAACAAAGAAACATACTTTGAGTGGGAGTAAATATAAGACTGCAGGATAGATTCCATAACGATGCAACAGATACTTTTCAAACAAATTTAACGTGAATTGGGCAAACATTTGTGAAAGCGCTATGTTGTTGTTTGTCCATCAAGAATGATGATGACAATTCATTTCATCCAGTGGGGTTAAAAGTATGGAGCTGTGAGTTCTAAGATGGCTGTTAAGGCCTATTTTGGCTCGAAAAGATTTTTACAATAAGGGCAAAGAATGCTTGACGTTCCAGGAGGAGAATCTCCTGCAGTGATTTTTCCGTCCAGCCTCCCCCCCCCCCCCACCCCCAGCTCTTGCAGTTCTGTTTGTTCCACAAGTGACTGCAACCTTGCGTAATAATGTACGCCACGAATTTCGGTCTTTGGCAGCAGTCTCACAGGTGTCAAGATGAATTCCAAAAGCTTTAAGTGATATTTTCAGTGTCTTTAAAGCGTTTCCTCTGGCCGCCTTGGGAGCGTTTACCACAACGCAGCTCGCGGAAAAAAATTCGTTTAGGGAGCCTATGATCTGGCATGCGAGTTAAGTGAACAGCCCAGCGAAACTGATTCTTCATTAGTAGAGTGTGGATACTGGGCATGGACGCTCTTTCTAGAACTTCAGTGTCTTGGATCTTGTCTTGCCATTTAATCTTCAATAGCTTCCTAAGGCAGTCTGTGTGGAAGTAGTTTAATTTCCTAGAGTGCCGCTGATAAACAGTCCAGGATTCACAAGCATATAGCAGGATAATACAACTGCTTTGTAGACTTTCAGCTTTGTTTGCAGGCTTATTCCATTTCTGTCCCATACATTCTTGTACAGTCTGCCAAAGACCGCGCTGGCCTTGGAGATTCTTGCATTCACTTCGTCATCAATTGTGGCAGCTTGTGACATAGTGCTGCCAAGATAGGTGATTTTGTCGACAACACTTAGTCTATGATCATTCACTTTGATATTCGGCACGGTTTGATTATTCCCTGGAGCTGGCTGGTACATAACTACAGTCTTATCCAAGTTGATATTGAGCCCAAAGTTGGCACAGGCATGTGAGAAAGCTGAAACATTGTGTTGCATGACTGCCTCTGAGTTGGCATGTAGAGCGCAATCATCAGCAAACAGCAGCTCTCTGACTGTGTCGCTGTTAGTTTTGGTTTTAGCTTCCAGCCTTCTGAGATTGAATAACTTTCCACCCATGCGGTAGTTGATGTCTTACATATTACTCCCACCAGACGCTTTGGCAATATGCAGACTAGGTTGAGTTCCTGGTGTTACGGGAGCTTTCTATATTGTTATATTGTCTAGTGTTTCCCCCTATCTCTACTTTTCCCCTTCACTTATATGAAGACGTATCAATACTTGTAAGTTTCTATGTGATACACATTTACTGAAAAGTATGTTTTTAATGTACCTGGGTCTACTAGGAAATTACCGCTGGTGGCTATGTCTTGTCTTGCCATCCATGAACACGTGAATATATAACATTAGTGTATCCACATGCTCTCTGTTCTCCTTATTAGTGTGTCTGCAAATACCAATAGTATTAAGTGTATATATTTCTTAATCATCATCATCATCATCATCATCATTATCATTATCATCATCATCATCATCATCATCACCAAATGCTATGCCGGTATCGTGGTCATTCTTTGCCATCTCATACAAACACCAAACTCCTAGTTCAGAATTGTGATCTTGCCCCGATTATGCCACGTTATTTAACATCTTCTTCAACATATTCAGTGCCGAAATGTAGGTTTGGACCAAACGAACATGGATGGCGGAGAAAGGGAAGTAGGGGAGTGTCACAACTATGACTTATCATTTGTCAATATGGTAACAGTAATGTTGAATTATATATCAATTTAAAGGGGATTGCGTAGATAAAAACAAACACTGTATATATAGTTTTAACTACAGTTTTATTTAAAAGCCAATGGCAGTTGTTTTGTTGAATATGACGATTTACCATCCCATGGCACTGAATCGGTTTATTACTTCTAATATGTTTCTGATTCTGTGCTACACATTCCTATCCTCTCTTATTCTATTTCGAAGACCTTTAATGAATCCAAATATTTAATTGAATACATTAGTTCAGTTTACTTTCTTATTGATTCTTTGAACAATTGAAAATCCAATGCCGATTTGCTATCTCTGTCTCAGGGGAACCAGACATTTCGAAAGTCCCCTGCTTTATTCGTTTCCACACCACGTGACAGCGAAGCGAACTTTGGGAGATGACGTACCCCAAATCTCCACAGGAAACAGATAGCCCAGGCTGATAATGCCATTTCTGACTAATATTGACATGATAGAGAGGATTTACAAGACATGATCGTTGATGTCTGTTCCAGATATGGCACATGAAGAAACATATTCACATCTAGACTTGAAAAATAAGGAGTATTTAACATGTTTACACATAGATAAGAAGGATTAAGCATTTTAATATGATATTAGCTAAGCACTAAGTAAATATACTTGAAACCAGGAGTCTACGAGTAACAGAATAGAGGACACGACATAATACGTAGGACTTTTTTATATTATGAAGCTTTCATATTTAATTTCGTTGACTCATGTAAAAATGCTTTTAGATATTTCTTTTAACCAAATACGATCCCATAATGAAAACAACATTCCCTTTTTCCATTCAAAATAACATTTTCTAAAGAAATGTCTTGCTAAATCACAGTCTGATTTATGTATATATGTATATATTTTGTGTGTGTGGATGGGTGTGGAGTGTGATTTGGGGGGGGGGGGGGGGGTAGGGGGGGGGTTGTTGAAAAAATGGGGGTGGGGGAATTTTTTCTCGATAATTCATTGAAATCGTGAACGAGGATAAAAATGTTCCCATTTTTGCTGTCTCTTGTCTTTTCTCTCTCATTCTCTTATCCGTCCTCTATTTCCCAACCTCTACACATTCTTATTGCTTTGTCCATCTTTAGGCCAGCTGTTATCTACTCCTGGTTTCACATCTTTGCACCGGCAACAATCTGTGCGTTTATAAATGTCTGCATTCTGTCTGTGATGACGTGTGGTTTATACTTTCAGCTTCTCTTCGTGTGGGTTGGCTGTAAGCCTGTTACCAATAACATACCTACAATCTAGAGCGGTAAAAAAAAGAGGGGGGGGGCGGGGACATTACAGATCTGGGACTAACCAAGGCCATGCGAAAGTACTGTGTTGAATCTAATCTGGTTATGTCAGTAAAATGCCTATCCATGGGTTTGAGGTTCCAGGGCTGGCACTGATTTCCGGGCACGGAGATGGAAGAGATACGTGGCAATAAATCCTTGTGTAGGTGGTACTTTGGTCGTGAGTCGGGAGACAAGCCTATTCGCCGACCTCACTCCGATAAATACAATCCGTTTTCAATGCCTAGAATGTTAGATTAACAAACCAACCAAGCAACCAGGCAACCAGGCAACCAAGCAGCCAACCAACCAACCAAACAGCCAACCTACAAATCATCTAAGCATCCAACTTACCATCCATCCAGCCAGCCAACCAACCAACTAACCAACCAACCAACCTGCCGAAACGCTTGGAAATGTCTCCAGATACTGGTCTTTCGCTAAGAATGCTTATCACTGACGGCCCCAAAACTCTGGTCTCTCTTTGGGAACATTTGAAAATGCGGCCGCCCAAAATAATGACCTCAAATCATTTAAAGGCCATTCACCAAAGAATTGCTGTTCCCCAGCAGATTTCCAGATGTTTTATCGAACACTCTGAGTTTCTGTAGTCGACATTAATACTTCCATGAGTCATGCTTGTGCCGCTGATAATTAAGTAGATTGGAGTTAGTGATCTGAGCAAATATCGGCCACTATAGCACTGCCGCCATCGTTGGAGATCTCCTTGACTTCTGATTTCATAGACCACAAAACATTGATTAGTTCCTCCCTGATCATCCTTTAGGTTCAGGTCAGCTACCCCTTAGACTGGCTTTGAATTCGCTTGATCAGGTCGCTTCGTTGTCCTCTAATTTCAGGCATTTTCGACAGTTTTCCTAAGCATGAGCCATCTGTTCTTTCGTGCCTGTGTAATGTAGCTTTTTCTGGGACGTTCTGCAATGTCTTTCACCTTGGATTGTGCTCTTCATTATTTCTAATAGATCTGCATGCCCCATATTGTAGGCATGCTTCATATAGGGACAAAACCTCATATTATGACCATGCATTTTATTGTGACCTATATTGTGAACATGCCTCATATTGTGAACATGCCTCATATTGTGAAATGCCTCATATTTTGATCATGCCTTCTTTTTTGACCATGGCTCGTATTGTGGCTATGCCTCATAATATGACCATACGTCGTATTATGACCATGCTTCGTATTATGACCACGCCTCATAATGTCATTATACTGCGTCATTATACTGCAACCACGCCTCATATAATTTATTCTTTATCACAGCTGGAATTTTCATGTTACTGAGCATTTTCTTCAATAAAAACACTTTCAGTTACTATCATCATCAAGCGCCCTGCCAGCTGGCGTAGGCATTCATGGCTCTCCACAGATCTCGGTCTTTGGTGTTCTGGATCACTCTGCTGCTGATGTTCCTCCATGCCACCGTCTCAATCCGTCCAGCATCGTTTTCCTTTGGGCTGTCTCTGCCTCTCTTCCCCTCGATTTTCAGTTGTTACGATGTTCCCAAGCCTCTCTTCTCATCACATGACCGAGGGAAAACTGTTGGGTTTTTTCTTATTGTTGTAATAATGTTCTAGTTCATTAGCCTGTTTTCAGTCAGT
>JACEFZ010026084.1:0-12500 GCA_014155875.1 Cepaea nemoralis
CCCGGGGGATCCCTTCGTGTGCAAGAATTGTGGGGGGTTTTGAAACATTTTACAAAAAAATTAGAAAAACGTGGGTCAGCTTATTTTACAGCCACTAAAAATTGCTTTGTTAATATTTTGAAAGATGCAGAATTTATAGCAGCCGCTACATATGACAGACCCAAACCAACTATGTACAATAAATCTAAAACCTTTGGTAAATTCAGAAACTACCATTGTAAACACTGCAGTTACAATCACAATGAAAAAGAGATGTGTGGTAAACATCCGGCATATCATACTTACCTACAAAACTTCATAGATAAACAAGAAAGTGAACGAAAAAACTGTAAAAGATTAACCAAATGCTTCATTTGCAAGGCTTATGGGCAGTGGCGCCATTCTTGCAAAGCCAAACAAATGGCAAAAGAAGCATATGCAGCAGTGTTTTAAAGTTCATCTTCTGAAGAAGAACAAGAAAGAAGAACCACAACCAGCAAACGCAATCCAAAATATTGATGTTTTTCATATAGATAAGTGTACCACATGCAATCGTTTTCATAATGAGGGAATGCTAGCCAGTGGTCACAACGTGCAAATAACAAATAATAAAGCAAACGCTGTGTGCTATTCAGAAGGTAAGCTTGATATCCATCATGGTTATGTCAATGGGAAACTAGCTAGTGTTTTGAGGGATAGTGGATGTACCCTCATTGGTTTAAGAAAAGAGTTTCTAAATCCCTCAGATTATACAGGAAAGTTTGTCATCTGTAAAACATTTTCAGGAAACATTGAGAAGTATCCAATCGCGTGGGTACATATCAAAACACTCTTTTTAACAGGCAAAGTAAAATGTGCCGCATTAGGAAACCCATTTTGTGATTTGATCATTGGAAATCTTCCTAAAGTTACAGACATTACAAAAGAGCAAATTAAAACTTGGTATAAACAGTTCTTACCAACCAATACACTTGCCAAAGCCTCTGCAAAGAAACAGTCTATGACTAATACTCTGCAACAATCAAACAGTATTACAGATCTCCCCAACATATTGGAAGAGCATGTCACTAAACTAGAAACAGCTAACATGTCTGTTCATCAGTTTCCCAAACCCAATAAACTGAAACTAAAACACAAAACCAAGAAAGTAAAGTCAACATCACAAACCAAACAGCAACCAAAGCCATGTAATTTAAATCAAACCACTGCAATATTTTTAACAACATTCCTTTATTGCTTAACTATAATATCATTATCCTGCCTCATTACCTGTACACTCTGTAATTGCAAGTGTATGCCTAACAATAAGCTATGTCCAGATTCAAATTTAAAACCATGTGACAAAAACAGACCACCCAATCTCCACAACAGAACGACGAATTCATTCTACATTACTGAACGGACACAACAGCAGACAGACGTCATGCACCGAGACTACACCGACATAAACACCAAACCACTCACATTGACACCAGAACAAGACAAACAACACCAGGAAGGACAACAATCCATCACACAGAGACTGACGCAACACAGAGTAAAACAAACATCAAACACCACAGCACACTGACCCAAAAGGGAGATAACCATTCTACACGACAGTGCAGCATCATACTACACACACAGTCAACGCCAGACTGTAACAACGTCAATAGACACAGGACAGAAACATCACCACCAGAACAAAGCACAACAAATAGTGACATGCAAACAGCGACTACAGATGACTTAATACAGTTAATATCACCTACTATACCATTGAATTTCCGTCAATGGATATGTGTTACATTGATATCAACCAAAACTCAATCATCTCATCAGAATGACAAGACTGTTAGAAGACGTAACTCATGTACTGACATACATAAACGACATCTGCATACACATCAGCAGTATGACACAACACATAGCGACATTACGACAAACTATTGGAACGTATCAGGCAATACGGCCTGACTGTAAAACCAGCAAAAGTTGAAATTGCTTTTCATGAAATATGTTTTTAGGCTATAAAATTTGTGACGGTAGTATCACTACTGATGATAAGATTGTATCTAGAATTTTGAAATTATCGCTTCCTACAACGAAGAAAGAAGTAAGAAGCATGTTAGGATTGGTGAACTATTATAGAAAGTTCATACCAAACTTTTCAGACCTAACAGAACTTTTCACCAATCTGTTGACAAAGCGCCAACCAACAAAAATTGTACACAGTGAGGGCCTGAAAGAAGCTCTTACAAAAATACAACGGTATTTTTCATCTCACCCTATATTAAAATTACCCAACGTTAATCTTTGTTTCACAGTTAGAACTGACGCGAGCAGTGTGGGCGTAGCTGGGGTCCTCCTACAGACCTACGACAACATTTTGCATCCAGTGGCATACGTCAGTCGCAAATTAACGCCAAGCGAACGGAGATAGCGCACCGGAATTGGAATGTTTAGCTCTGATATACTCATTATCTAGGCTATCAAGGTATTTGTTAGGCAAACACTTCATTGTTGAATCTGACAACAGCCCACTTAAGATAGTAATGCAAGGAACACCATCAAATCACAGAATTGCCAGATGGGCGTTACTGCTACAAAATTACAGCTTTGAAGTACGCCACATAAGCGGTACTGAGAACACGATCGCGGACCTTCTGTCAAGGATTCCTCTCGACGAGTCCACCAACGGTCTAACTACGCTGGAGCGCAAAGATTAAAACAATGTTATCACCAGCGCTCAGACCGAAATATCACATTGCAGCGCAAGACACTACCCCGTCACAAAAGAACGCTGCTAAAACGTATTTAGTGTGATATGGACTATGTCCAGTTATATTTCCAAATAACATTTTTAAATTGTGAATGTGCCGAATAAATGAAGGAAGACGAACGTGTTAGTATACTAGGACATTAACTGTTGTAAATATATTCACACTAAAGTGCAGAACAAACAGTACTACACAACTACAAGAACTTACTGAATTTACAGCACTAGTGTGCAGTACCAGCACTTAACAACATTGTATAATAATTCCAATGAAACGTGCAACCGTTTTAATTAATTTACGTACTGTGTTAGTGAAACGACACCGTTGCCCGGAACAGTCTACTTCAACAGTGTGTACAATCGTAATGTTCTTTTTCTTCAAGCGTGTTCCTAATTTTTGTGAACACAGTGTTTATTTCCGTTTCCTTCCCCAGTGTGTTTCTAAATTATCATTATAGCAGACGAATTAACATAATTAATTAAGTATGAATGAGCGAGTGAATGAATTTTATGACGTTTAAATTTGCATATAAGATATTGAGAGAAAGGATTTATATAATTGTAATCTAAGGATCATCGATTGACCCCATTGTTTAATAGTGCCAGATTAGTGTCACTATTATGAATAAAGTGAGGCCAAACGTTTGACACTTAGACAAACAACAAATGTACTACTTTATTTTTTTTTTAGAGTATCTAAATGTTACCCTACATAATTAGTTATGATTGTACCTAAAGGGAAACAATCTGATATTGGTAAAATTGTTACATATATATGTCTTTTTTTTCAAATTGTCAAATGACAACAAAGTATCAAGTTGCGTCACCTAGAGGTGGACGATGGTTACTAAAACTTGATAGGACCAGGATTAGAATATCTGGCCATAGGGGTTGTTGTTCTGGTCCTGAAGTCATCATACAGGGTGATGACTTGACGCCTAACATGTTTTTTGTTGAGAGGGAGGACGTAGCTTGAAAGATAGCGTCAATCGTTGTTAACTTCCGGTCTGTGCTGAGCCCATTGTCAAACGAAGTACCAATCCAACCAGGGGACTATACTTGATGCGAGTAGCCTGATGGCAACAATGAATTAAGTATACATCATGCATCATTACCAAACAGATAGCACCTTTCGATGATATAAAATTATGAACCATCAACATAGCCAACTATTGGGTCCTGACATGAAATTATAATGTAAACACAGACTATGTGTAACTACCCACATAATGAAAGGGGGTCCCTTTCATAAGAGAGAGGGGGAGAGTGTCAGGATCCCAATATCCTGCATGACAGGAGTGTGTGTAGGACAGCTCACGACAGGCGATCAGAACAGGCAACCTGGTGTCACCGAGTACAGGTCAACTACTAACCAGTTGGAGCCCTGTGGTCGTCGTGTCACGGTACCCCGCACGGGTCACACGAACTGTGAGAAGTGAAGGACTTCTTCTTCTGCGTTCATCCGGATTTTTTTTTCCGGATGTGACTGCGTTGTGCCTGTTTACAGCAGAGCTGCGTTCTTGCGCCGTTAGGCCGACACATCCGACTTCTTCGGGCATTTGTTGACCGGGTTAACCTTCCCGGGGGTTTCTTAGGACGTTTGAATCTCACTGTTGTGGTGTTATCCCCCATCCTAGCTGGCCCATATAGAACAGCCAAAGACATCCTGGTCAACCCTCAAAGGAAGGCAGGGGCAGACCATGGGCATTCCCCGCCATCCAAGGAGGCTTCCATACTTGCAGAGCCATCACACAGCGCTCTGGTACTGGGCTCACCCAAGGAATCGTCACGTCCTGCACATGGCTGCTTAGCCTCACTTCCGTATATTGGGCCTTCCGTTCACCATAGGCTGTTCCTCCGGAAACCAGAAGAATGCAGTCTGCAGATGACATCCACACAGTGAGCTTTCGATTAAGACTTTCCACATAATGGATTTGCTATCCAAGCAATATTCCATTTCGTGCCACTAGGACACTTTTTCCACCTTTTATGAAGCCCACACAGTGAGCTTTTCGATTCGGACTTTTCACGTAATGGATTTGCTATCCAAGCAATATTCCATTTCGTGTCACTAGGACACTTTTTCCACCATTTACGAAGCCCACACAGTGAGCTTTTGATTCGGACTTTCCACGTAATGGATGTGCTATCCAAGCAATGTTCCATTTCATGCCTCTGGGACGCTTTTGTAACCGACATACCTGTGGTATGAAGTGTGGCAGTCTAAATACATCTTCATGCACCTTTAGATGTTAACCTGAATGTAGTTAAAGTAAGCTGTAGTCAACTTGAGCTTGTTGATATCTCCATAGAGCTTGTCCTCAAATGAAGCAGGCGTGGGCCAAAATATCTTTCTCTGTTCTGCATATATTGGGCACTCCTGCAGCAAATGTTTAGCTGTCATTTTACCAGTTCCACAATTACATTCATCGGTATCTCCTATCTTTAGTTTATTGAACAAGTGGTGTTTCAGCCTGTTATGTCCTGTGCGGAGTCTGAAGATTGCTACTTGTTCTCTTCGGTCGAGTTTGTAATATGCATCATCCTTCTGGTGGCCTGGATGCTCTGATTCCCATTTGGTTCTATAAGTGCTTTTTATAAACCTTTTTGCCTCATTATAGGTTACGTCTATGTCAGGCTGTGGTAATCGTCCACCCTCTTTTGCTAGCCTGTCTGCCTCTTCATTTCCAGGTATACTGCAATGTGATGGGATCCACTGTATTACAACTTTTTTATAGACCATGGAGTGCTGCTCTTAGGTCAGCTAGTTCTGTGCTGTTTTTGCTCTTCAGTATTGAGACAGCTGACTTTGCATCTGTGAAGATAGCTATTTGCTTCTCTTTATTTTCCTCCATCAAGAGCATTTCTGCTGCAGTTTTCAAGGCCTCTACCTCCGCTTTGAAGTTACTTGAAAATTTTCCAGTTGCCACTGATTGTGTTTTTATCACTCCATTTTTTAAATTAAGGAGAATTCCTCCTCCTCCATTTTTAATTGAATCTTTGGCTGATCCATCTGTATATGCATGGGTCCAATTGCTGCTTGGGTAATGTTCTTTTATGTAGTTGAGGGTTATTTTACTTCTTTTGGTTTCATTCTGAGTGTTCTTTTTCTCAATACCAGGAATGTTTTCTATCATCTCAGGCAGTTGCTGCTGTCTCCAAGCTGGGAAGTTGTGTGCATTGTAAATGGGCTTGACTATTGATATGTTAAGTATGGGATCTGCCCTACTCTTTCGTTTTGCAGTTTCTACAAAGTTGCTACGCTTCAGTCTTCCTTTTCCAAAACCATTAAACCTGTTATACATAGGGTGGTCTGTCAATCTTCTAAATTTTTCTGCTTGTTGCTGGGCTCTGCTATCTCTTCTGTCCTGCATTGGTTGTAAACAAGTGATCTTTTCTAGTTCATTAATAGGCGTTGTCTTCAGGCTTCCAGTTATGATTCGCATTCCTTGGTTTTGGACTCTACTTATTTTGTTAAAGTTTGACTCAGCTGCTGTTGCCCAAGCTGCAATGCCATATTCCAGTACTGGCCTCACCCGTCCAGTATATAACTTCTTGAGAACTTTCTCATCTGCTCCCCACGTTGTCCCATTCCATATTCTTTGTGTATTTTCATCTTTCACATTATCATTTGTATGTATGACACTTGATTTTATCATGTATAATATAACATTACTGTAATGTGAGTGAGAGCGCTAGTGAGTGAGTGAGAGAGAGAGAGAGAGAGAGAGAGAGAGAGAGAGAGAGAGAGAGAGAGAGAGAGAGAGAGAGAGAGAGAGAGAGAGAGAGAGAGAGAGTTGAATTGCATCACTAATTTTTAAGTTACAAAATGTATATGTACAATTTTTCTCCATTTTCTTTACAATTTTGCGACAATGCTCACGACAATCGTCACTGTATGTGTGTGTAAAGTGTGGGAGTTTGATCATAATAGTAGGTTGGGGGATCGGGGGATGTGTGTGTTGGTGGATTCGTGATGTGTGTGGGTGGGCTCAGGATGTGTGGGTGGGCGGGGTGGGTTTGTGTGGGTGGGTGGGGGATTTGTGTGTGGGTGCGTGCGAGATGTATGGGTGTATGGGGAGATGTGTTTGTGAGTGGGGATGTGTGTTTGTCTAGGTGGTTGTGGGTGAGTGGGTGGAGGAGGATATGTTGGTGGATGATTGATGGTGGGTTATGGGATGGGTGGGGGTATATGTGTGGGTGGGGAGATGTGGGTGTGGGGATATGTGGTGGGTGTGAGATGTGTGCAGGTGGGGGTGGTTGTGGGTTTGGGGATGTGTATGTGGGTGTGGGATGTTTGGTGGATGGGTGGGGAGTGTGTGTGGGTGAGAGATGTGTGGGTGAATGTGTGTGGGGGATGTGTGTGGGTTGGGGGGGGGGGTGCGTGATGGGTGTGGGTGATGGATTTGGAGATGTGTGTGCGGGTGGGGGATATGTCTGGCTGGGTGGGGGTGTGTGTGGCTGGATGGAGGATGTATGTGTGGGTAGTGAGGGTGATTGTAGTTGGGGGATGTGTGGATGGGTAGGAGATGTGTGGATAGATGTGTGTGTGGGTGAGAGATGTGTCTTTGGGATGTGTGTGGGTGTGGTATTGTGTGGGAGGGGAGCTGGGTGTGGATAAATGATGTTTGTGTGGGTGGGTGAAGGTGTGGTTGGGTTCGTGGGTGGGTGAATGATGTGTGTGAGGGTGGGGGATATGTCCTTAGATGGGTGGTTGGGATGTGTGAGTGTGGGTGGGTAGATAGGAGATGTATGTGTTGATGAGTGGGTAAGGGATGTGTGGGTGTTAGTGGTTGAGGGATAAGTACGTGTGTCTAGGGATGTGTGAGGGGATGAATGTATGGGTTGTGTGTGCGTGGATGGGAGGTGTGTGTTTGTGAATGGGGAATGTGTTGGTGGGTGGGAATGTGTGTGAGGGATGTTTGTATGGGTGGGGAGATTGTGCGTGGGTGGGGATGTGTGTGTATATGGGTAAGGGTGTGTGGTTAAGGGATGTGTGGCTGGGGGAATGGGTGGATGGATGATGTGTGGTTGGGTGGAGGATGTGTGGTTGGGTAGAGGATGTGTGGGTGGGTGATTGTATATGAGTAAGGGTGTGTGGTTAAGGGATGTTTGGTTGGGGGATGGGTGGGTAGAGGATGTGTGGGTGGGTAGAGGATATGTGGGTGGGTGAGTGTGTGCAGGTTAGGAGATGGTGGGGGATGTTTGTAGGTGTGGCCTCGGGATAAGTGAGTGGGCTGGGGGAGATGGGAGATTATGTGGGTGAGTGCGGAATTTGTGTGTGGGTAGGTGCGGAATATGTGAGTTGACGGGGAGATGTGTGTGTGGCTGAGGAATGTGTGTTTGGTTGGGTGGTTGGAGGTGTGTGGGTGGAGGAGGATATTGGGTGAGTGATTGTTGGTGGGAAATGGGACGGGTAAAGGATATGTGAGTGGGTGGGGAGATGTGTGTAGGTGGGGGATGTGTGGGTTATTGAATGTATGTGTGCTTGGGGTGTGGGTGGATGGGATGTGTGGTGGGTGAGAGCTGTGTGTGGGTGGGGAGATGTGTAGGGATGTGGTGGATGGATGGGGGAATGTATTGTATGTGTGTGTGGTTGGGTGGGGGAGTTGGAGTGAATGGGGAAAGTGTGGGTGGGTGGTGGATGTGTCTCATAACATAGTAATATGCATTGTTTATGTTTACAAAATTCATGTGAAAATGTTTTTTTCCTATGCACTGTTCATGAAAGAAAGATGAGTGATTGGAAGGGCCGAATGTAAGACGGGCCTGCGTGCCCAATTTGTTACCCTTTGAAAATAAAGTCTGTTTGTTCGTTCGTTCGTTCGTACCAGCAAGCTTTTTCATGATTGCCATTCTCTGCCTTGCTCTTGTACGATTTTTCTCAACCTGTGTCTTCCATGTCAGGCGACGATCAAAGGTGACTCCTAGATAGTTTGGATTTTCTTCATGGCGCAACATTTTTCCATTCAATACCAGCTTAGGTTGCTGAGTTTTATTTGAGAGGGAGAACACTGTGCATGTTGTTTTCTCCTCACTTATCTTCACTAGCCATGATTTTGACCAGTCCTCTAGCGCTAATAAGGCTTGCTGTATTCTGGTGTTAGCTGTACTAATATATTCTTCAGATGTCCATATGGCTAGGTCATCTGCAAAGGAGGATGTGTGTACTCTGGCTGGAAAATTTTCTGTGATGTCATTTATATATGCTAGGAATAATGTTGGTGAAAGAACTCCTCCTTGAGGGACACCTTGCTCCAACAGCATAATTTTGCTTGTTTGTCCTTGTACTTTTGTCCTGGCAGTTCTGTTCTCAAGGTAGTGGCTGATCCATTTATACATTTTTCCACAAACATGCATTTTTTGCAGTTTTACTTTCAGTCCTTCCTTCCATACTTTATCAAATGCTTTTTCTAAATCTATCCAGACTGCTAGTGTGTGCTTTTTCTCTTGGAAGGCATCCTCTATTTCCTGAGCTATATAGGTTATTTGATCTTCAGTGGATCTGTACTTTCTGAATCCTGCTTGGTGAGGTGTTAAGAGTTTGTTTTCTTCCAGATGCCATGTTAGCCTGCCATTGATAATGCGTTCCATTAATTTTCCTACACAGCTAAGTAGACTGATAGGTCGATAGCCATTTGGTTCTTCCAGGTCTTTTCCTTTCTTTAGGACTGGTATTAGTATAGCTTCCTTCCATGCCTGTGGGACTATTCCTCTCTTCCAGCTGTTATTTAGGACTGCTAGTAGTTTCTTCTTTGCCTTTGTGCCTAGTCCTATTAGCATTTCATTTGTGATTCCATCCTTTCCTGGTGATTTCTTCTTTTTTAGGGTATTCATTGCCTGTTCCATTTCTTCCATTGTTAGATGCAGCGAAATATGCCAGGCAATAAATCGTGCAATCTATTGTTTGTGTCTTCGTTATTCAAATTCACTACGGGAAAACATTGTTTTGAATACCTGTGTCAGCCAGACGGGTTAAGGACAGCGAGACGGACGGACAGAGAGGGTTATGCTTGTGTTTCTTGATCGTTGTGAGATGGCTGTAATGAGGGAAGGCGTGACTGACTGGTAGATTGAGATGTGCTTGAGCTGAGGCAGTGAGAGAGCTATTTTGTATTGTTCTATTATAAGATGTATGATGCATGTATATACTGCTGTGATAATGTACGAGTTGCGCATGATTATGAGCGCAACTTCCACGAATGTACCCAATGTAAATAGGTTACGTGAATAAAAGGATTTACTTCACGTTGCCACGTGTAAGAGTGTAATCATTGAATGTGTATGATTGTTTCGCCCCTGTTCTGCAGAGCGAGCCAAATGTTAATATAAATGAGACCACGACAGTCCCCAAATGTTGATTCCTTTAAATCTTCAATGTTTCTGAAAATATTTTCACCGTACAGGGGGAAAAGATCTGGAGACATTACACATCCTTGTCTCACACCTCTTTTAATAGGCTGATATTGACCTACTTCATTATCAATTCTGATGTCAGCTTGTTGTTTCCAATATATGTTTTCTTTTCTAAGTCTAAGGTCTTTTGCATCAATTTTTAGATCTTTAAGCATCCTTATCATGTCGACAAGTCTCAATTTATCGAAAGCCTTTGTGTAGTCAATAAAGCAAAGGTGTAGATCTTTGTTTACTTCTATAAAACGTTTAATTACTGTTCTCAGTATATACACAGCATTTACTGTACCCTTGCCTACTACAAACCCACATTGTTCTTCTCCTATTTCAGGTTGTATTTTCCTCCTAACTCTTTGCATGATAATTCTTAGCAAAATCTTCGTGATGTGACTCATTATACTAATTGTTCGATGTTGATCACATTCCTAGGCTCCCGATTTCTTCGGGAATGCAATAAATATAGAATTACATAATTTAAGAGGTATATATCCAGTACCGGTCTCCCTGGCCTAGTAGTAAACTTCTTTCACCGTAATCCCGTATATCCATGTGAGGAACGTAACCTGTGCGAGAAACGGTAGCGGTTCTCACCGCGTTGGTAACTTAGGGGTATGTGGGGTATTGCTCAGAAAGCAATGGCAAACTACTGAGCGTAATCTTGCCAAGATATCAACAATCAGCTGAAAGATGCTGATGTTGACAGTGATGTCCTGTAAAGGATATGCGGGGGAAAAAATCTCCAGTATCATATATTGCGTTCAGCAAACTGGTGACTTGGTCTATTCCATATTCTTTTAAGGCATTGATCATTTCAATTGTGATGTTATCTGTACCCGGGGTCTGGCCAGTTTTCATATGGGTAAGAGCATTCTGAATTTCCATTATCAAAATTGATGGTCCTTCATTATTATTCCGATGATGATACTGTTCTTCTCTTGTTTCATCATAAAGATCGTTGTTGAAATAATATGACCACGCATGTAAAATCTGATCTTTTTCTACTATGAAAAACGGAAATGGTGGTTTAAACCGATTATGAAAGGCGCTCTTAGGCTACACAAGTTTAAGTTAAGCTGCCAAAGTGCCAGAAAGAATGCATGTTGCCAAAATGGTGTGTAAACAGTCCGATATTAATAAATTACAGGGAAGATAGCATAGTTATACCGTGGCATCAACAATAGTATTGATTCCTGATGGGTAAATGCATCCCAGAGAGTTTATTAATTGGCTTTCAATTTTGAGCCTAATGGAGTTGTTAGAGAAGCAAGGTTTCAATGCAGTGCCCCACACATCGTCAACTCCATTGCGCTTAGAAGAGTTAAAATGGTTGGGAACAGGTTTGTCAGCGCCTTGATTAATGTCCTAATGTGTTCCCTAGAGCGGTCGGCAAGGCGTCTGCCATACTGACCAATATATTTCATGTCACATCGTTTGCAGATGAAAACATACATAAGATTGCGGAATGTGCAAGTGAAAGAATCTTTCAAGGAGAAGGCGTCTCGGAGGAATGTAACTGCTGGTGTCAGAAAAACGCGTGGGCACTCAGACAATTCTTACGGTAGCATTTAAATGTACCCACAGATGAAGTATCTGTGGGAAGGCGACTATGAACAAGGTGGTCCCTGGGACTTTTGTTTCGGCGGAAAATTACCATAGGGCCGTTAGAGAACACCACACGAGTGGTTGGGGCACTTATTTTTATTCTATTACTCCATTATTATAAATTTATTTATTGTTTCAGATTTTGGATGTTTTCACCTGTGTATGGGGTCCTTTGCAAGCCAAGGTATGTGCATTGTGTCTGTGTTTAGTATCTCTTCTTTTCGCAGGAGCTAAATATACCCAATTGTTTGTTATATCCTGCTGCAGCCGCTGCTTCTTTTCGTTTGTTCCCCAGGAAACAGTCCACCCTAAAGCGTGTGATGATAGTGTACAGCAACGGTTCATGGCATGATTGGCACTGAGCAATAGGACACGACATAATAGAAACTAGGACATTTGTAACTGATGAAGTGGCATGGGATGATTGGCACTGAGCAATAGGACATGGCATAATAGGACCTAGGACATTTGTAACTGATGAAGTGGCATGGGATGATTGGCACTGAGCAATAGGACATGGCATAATAGGACCTAGGACATTTGTAACTGATGAAGTGTCATGGGATGATTGATTGTCTTAGGCGACAAACCGTATCTGTCATGAGTTTATATACACAAGATTTCCCTATGCAAACCCCTTTAATTTGATATATCATACAATTGTCTGCTATCATATTAGTTTAGTTTAGTTTAGTCGATGGATCAACATCACAGCACACGGGTACAACCCATAAGTGCTCCGTTCTCC
>JACEFZ010026084.1:15000-83375 GCA_014155875.1 Cepaea nemoralis
CTCTCTTGACAGAAGTGCTGGGACAGTGAAAAGGTAAACATGTCCACTCTGTGTTCGGGAATGTAGACCAGACATGTGACTTCCCGCTGTCTGCCTTGTAATCGTCTGTTACATATCATATCATAATGTTTACATTAATGATGACATGTTGTTGTGGGAGTCCAGACAGTGGCGAACAAGGATCCACAGATGATGTCATGTCTGTCAGTTGTCTGTCGGTGGCTGGTGAAGCGCGCGACTGTTGTAGGAACGTGCAGGCCTGGGTGACTGGTGCCGAATCAATACAGTAATATCACCCATATATGTGTTCGTTGTTTTATTATTGTTCTATTTGAACTATTTTTGTTCAGAACATTTGTGCAGACTTGTATTTGTTTTGTTTCTTTCAACTTTCCATTTTCACTTGTTGAACTTTTGTTGAACTGTGACCATATTTTGTTTTACCACTTGCCTGGAGTATGCACCTTTTTGTTGTAATTGTGACCACATATGTTGTACTGTTGGACTTGTAGGTTTTGTGTTTCCAACATATAGTTATTCTGTTGTAGAGACTTCAAGTTGCAGATTCATCATACTATATGTAGTGGATCTTCTCATAAGATCATAACTTCAAGTAGAACTACACAACTTCAAATCTGTGGACATCTATAACAGTGTATGCAACTATACATTAATTATCATAATGATGATGGATGAAATGATTATAATAATATCATGGGCAATAATATTTTTTCCCTCATTATTTTTCATGTTTTGTTTTTTCATTTCCCATTTCGAAATAATTTTTTTTCCTTTTTTTTTTTCATTTCATTTTTTTCCCCAAACAATTGTGATGGTGATAATGATAAAATTTACAGCGTTAAACCACTATAGTGAACTTAATTCTTCAATGAATACTTGTGAGATGTAGATCAACCTTGTATCCATTCAACGGTGGCTTGTAAATAGTCTGGTGGTCTATGGACTTCTATGGTGCTCATCTTATGCTCAAGTGGCGTAGGTCTTCTATCTGCACTCGCATTCTTACTCTTCATTCAGCTTCAGATACTCTAATACTGTCTGAGAATAATAACACAATGAGATGTACGTATCTATGTACAGATGTATATACAGCAAGTATTAATACAAGAGATAGGAGTAACTAATCTTAAGCTGTTTCCAGTGATATGCAAATGTCCTGATTAGCAATTCAGAGTGCTGTTCATTCTTCAAGCACCCTTGCTATGAGGTGATTTATAGCTGATGTGATGTACCTTTGCAATGTTTTTCTTTGCTATTTACATCAATGGTGTACATGTTTGCATGACATTTCCTAGATATCAACATCAGAATGAAGTAGAAGTATTACTTTAACTCCATTTAACACTTGATCATGACAACCTATCATGATGGCGTCATCTGGACTGTATGTTCTCTAACACTTTAGCTCCTCTATATTAGAGCCGTAGTTAATGTTAGTATTCTTCACATGTTACTTTCACACTATGTTCATTCAAACAACACTATCATCAAATAATCATTCATTCTGTTAAAAAAAAATTATATCTATTCTAAAATATCTATACTAAGCAAGCTTTATTCTACAATATATATATCTTGTATATACATATCACAAGGCAAGAGTATTTCATTTTTGATAACTGTAACGTTATCTTGTGAGTGGTACTAATGTGTTAATATTTTTAAATTTGCAATTTCTGTTTGCTGTTACTGTTTTTCCCATTGTTTGCTGAATCAAGTATAATCTGTTACAATCATCTGCTGTACTTTGAGTGGTGGTGTACTGTGATCAGTTAGTTTTAGACTTTCTGTATATTCTGAAGCAGAATCTTGACTTTTAAATGTCTATTTTATTCTTGCAATCACTGTTTCCCACATGTGATATAATGTTTGTTTTTCTATAATAATAGTATTCATCAACATGGTGAATGTTACCAATCTAAGTCTGATGAATTGTGTAACTGTATCTTGAGATTGCTCTTGTATTAAGCTATGTGATGTTAGTGTGACTGTTGGTTGTTCTTGTGTCAGTGGTCTATCTGTCTCTTTATCAGCAACCGGATCTATGTGGTGAGTTTCTAATTTCTTGTCACCTTGTTGACAGTGTTTATCACAAGTGCTTTGTACTACTTGTTTATTGTCTTTCTCTATTTGAGTGGCTGGGATTGGAACATGTTTCTGTTGGCACCATTTACATGATTGGACATAATTTCTGATGCCTTTCTCAACGCCTGGCCATTAGTATAGAGATAATAATATCTGTCTAGTTTTGGCTATTCCAATATGGTCTGTAACTAACATGTGGTGCGCGAAGGGGAGTGCCTCGCTGCGGCGTTGCACTGGTAGCACTATTTGTGAAATACGCGTTGGATATTTCTTGTATATTCTTGTGAGGATATTGTCTTCTAATCTAAATTTCCATCTACCCTCTTTTGCTTTTTTAGATGGTTGGTTTACTTGCTGAAAATATGTTTGTAACGTTTCATCGTCTCTTTCCTGTTTTACTAAGTTATAGTTCTGCTGGTTTGCTACCTGTTTAGTGTCCCTCTGGTTATCATGTGGTGTGGTTACTTTATCTTCTTCTTTATCTTTCTTATTATGCTGTGTGTAGTTTGTCTTACCCTGTGTTATATTATTATCCCACGTTTGGGCTTCACTTTCTGTACACTCTCTTGCTCCAGGAATGTTACCTAGCATTAGTCCTGCACGTGGGCAAAGTAACACTGCTACTCGTGCTCTGCCTTCATAGTATGAGGTGGATATCTGAACCCATGCTATGGGGTATTTCTCAATTGTACCGCCGAAGGTGCGGCATGTCATAATATCTCCTGTGTAATCATTCTTCTTTGCCAGACTCTGATCTACACCAACTACTTCTGACCCAGTATCTCTAATGCAGGTGGTTAGCTTTCCGTTCACAAGTGCTTTGTGAATTTTTAAAGTCCCGATGTACATGTTGTTCGTATTAGTCTGTTGGACGATCCCCCACGTGCCAAGTGACGAGTTCGTGTCTGTATGATGGATGAATACTTAAGACACAATTGGGCCACGTGTCTCCATCAATGCCCAATGTACGACATCTTGGTATTTGTCTAGGTTTAATATTTATAATGGGCTAGTACAAAACACTTTATCACTCTCAGATCTAGTATGCACACAACAGAAAGATCCGTCGCGTCCTTTGACGATACAATCACCTTTATTCTTGAACAGTATCACACGGGGCTGTCATATGCCGCCGGATTCTTACCGTTTCGCGTCCTGCGTATGACCAGCACACCGCCTGCCACAAATATACAATGTCTTGCTCATCTAATCGTCATACGACTATCGTTGCTACATCTGATCTGTCTGACGCTGATATAGTCTATCTATTAAATGGTTTAACAGTTCAATCACTACTCACGCATAACATGTAACCACAAGTTCTGGTCACGGCGTGTATCTGCCCGCCATTCTCGTTGACGTGTTCTCACAACAGGGCCAGCTGTCTCGCCATCACTGGCCGGCGTTTGTGTTCATCAAGCGACAGCTTCGGTGTGTTGCTCCATCATTGCCAGCGTTCACAATATAAACAATCTTTACTCTCATCTGCGTCTCAGATGTTTCCCATTCCTTTGAATACTTTCAAAGACTAAACACTTTCCACAACTCTTCAATCAACCTTCTCTGTTCACGTCCCAGCGCCTTCTGGCTAATCCTTCTTTTCCGGTCTTCGCCTGGGCGCTGTCATGTGACCCATTAGTTCCGCCCACTAATGCTACCGGTGTTCGCTTGAATTTTTGAACTGTGTGTCAATGACATCTCTCTAGTTTCTACAATTGACACAATTGCTGTGTTTCTCGTATCCATCTCATGGCAGATGTGCCTGGCTGCTGGCTGCCCTCCAAGACAAGCCAACATACAGAGTCCTGTAGACAGTATGGGATTTCGAATGGAAGTGACGACCAAGATGGTCTTCATCCTGACGGAAGAGATGTTGATACATCTTGACCCATGGCTTGAGTGCTGAGGGATGACCAGAAGAAAATTGTTCTGGACGTTGAAGAAATGGGACAAGTTTGTGTGTGCATCAAAGAGCATTGACAAAGTAGGAGAGGGCATGCAAGACAAAGAAGAAGACGACGACGAAGAAGAAGGAGGAGGAGGAGAAAAAAAAAAGAAGAAGAAGAACAACAACAACAACAACAACAACAACAGCAACAACAACAACAACAGCAGCAGCAGCAACAACAACGACAACAGCAACAACAAAAACAACAACAACAGCAACATCAACAACAACGGCAACAACAACAGCAACATCAACAATAACAGCAGCAGCAACAACAATAACAACAACAACAACAACATCAACAACACCAACAACAACACTACAACAACAACAACACTACAACGAGGAGTAAGAGAATGTGTGTTGGATGTTGATGATTTCTTTGCAATTTTATGTTTTATAGTTTGCCATTGCTTTCATGTACAGAGAGGCAGCTTCTTATTGAAGAATATTCTGGATGGTAAGAGTGCAAGAAGAAGACAGCGTTGGACGTTGGATGACAATATCAAAGTGACGGACTTGAAGATAACGTTTCACATGGGCAGGCACCATCAAGTGATGGACTGGAAGATATCTTTGTACCTGGGAAGACAACATCAAGTGATGAACGGGAAGAAATTAACTCGTTGCGTGAAAACATCAAGAGAGGGACTAGAAGATAGTGTTACATGTGATATGACAACATCAAGAAAGGGACTAGAAGATAGTCTTACATGTGATATGACAACATCAAGAAAGGGACTAGAAGATAGTCTTACATGTGATATGACAACATCAAGAAAGGGACTAGAAGATAGTGTTACATGTGATATGACAACATCAAGAGAGGGACTAGAGATAGTGTTACATGTGATATGACAACATCAAGAGAGGGACTAGAGATAGTGTTACATGTGATATGACAACATCAAGAGAGGGACTAGAAGATAGTGTTACACGTGATATGACAACATCAAGAGAGGGACTAGAAGATAGTGTTACATGTGATATGACAACATCAAGAGAGGGACTAGAGATAGTGTTACATGTGATATGACAACATCAAGAGAGGGACTAGAAGATAGTGTTACACTTGATATGACAACATCAAGAGAGGGACTAGAAGATAGTGTTACATGTGATATGACAACATCAAGAGAGGGACTAGAAGATAGTGTTACATGTGATATGACAACATCAAGAGAGGGACTAGAAGATAGTGTTACACGTGATATGACAACATCAAGAGAGGGACTAGAAGATAGTGTTACACGTGAGATGACAATAGCAAGAGAGGGACTAGAAGATAGTGTTACACGTGAGATGACAATAGCAAGAGATGGACTGGAAGATTGATTGATTTATTGATTTAGGAACCGACATCACAGGATTCGGGACATTCCCATAAGCGCTCCGTCTCCATCCTCAGCAGCCAGCGAAGAGTTCCAACACTAATAGTTCCAGCAGCAATCTGATTATGTGTCCGTCTCGCCTTTCCTCTGAGCGTCGAGCATCGGCCAGATTCCCTCGTCACACCTCGCTGTCTCATTCTTACCAGACCATGGTGATCCATTTGCTCCTCCGAGGTGTACACGTGCTCCCACAAGGCCGCAACCACATCTGTTTTGTCATACATCAATACTCCACCAAGTTTTGCCGAGCCAGCCAATCTGTCCGCCTGTTCATTCCCAAGCACACCGGCATGCCCAGGAGAAAAGATCCAGGTGATGCTTGCTACACGTGACCTCCGAAGCGAAGCAAGCCACTCTGCACGAAGCTTGCCCACATTGTCAAAGAGCATTCGAGCCAAAATAGGCCTTACCAGGCCTTACTGGAAGATATCGTGTATGAATGCGCCGTAAAGACCGAGATAAATGGTGGCCTAAGCTCTGTATGAAAACACAACAAAGCTCATTATAGCCGACTAAATCCGAAGATGGTGTGTGATGACAATGTTGTTTGTCCATCAAGAATGATGATGACCATTAATTTCATCCAGTGGGGTTGAAAGTATGGAGCCGTGAGTTCTAAGATGGCTGGTAAGGCCTATATTGGCTCGAATGCTCTTTGACAATGTGGGCAAAGAATGCTTGGCGTTCCAGGCGGAGGATCTCCTGCGGTGGTTTTTCTGTCCAGCCTTTTCTTCACAGCTGGTACAGTCCTGGTTGCTTCACAAGTGACTGCACCCTTGTGTAATGATGTACGCCACGAATTACGGTTTTGGCAGCAGTCTCCCAGGCGTCATGATGAATTCTAAAAGCTTTCAGTGAGATTTTCTGTGTCTTTAAAGCGTTTCCTCTGGCCGCATTGGGAGCGTTTACCACAACGCAGCTCGCCGAGAAAAATTCGTTTAGGGAATATGTGATCTGGCATGCGAGTCAAGTGACCAGCCCAGCGAATCTGATTCTTCATTATTAGTGTGTGGATACTGGGCATGAACGCACTTTCCAGGACTTCAGTGTCTGGGATCTTGTCTTGCCATTTAATCTTCAATAGCTTCCCTAGGCAGACTGTGTAAAAGTGGTTTAATTTCCTAGCGTGTAGCTGATAAACAGTCCAAGTTTCACAAGCATATAGCAGTGTGGATAATACAACTGCTTTGTAGACTTTTAGCTTTGTTTGCAGGCTTATTCCAATTCTGTCCCATACATTCTTGTACAGTCTGCCAAAGGCCGCGCTGGCCTTGGAGATTCTTGCATTCACTTCATCATCAATTGTAGCAGCTTGTGAGTGATGATAATACTTTATTCTTTGTCTGTCAGGTTTTAAATTGGATGTGTGTGTGTGTGTGTGCGCGCGCGCGCGCGCGCACGTCTCCAGCGCCAGGTTTTGGCCTGTACACCGAACACAATGGTCAGTCTCTGGCCTGCTTTCACCAGAAAGCCACACACCGTATAGAAACCTAGACATGCCATTGAAAAAGGAGAGAAACTACTGGGATTTTGCGTAGAAAACCTTCCAGTCACATTGCTAGGTTTTAGTCTAATTTCAAGTTGAGTCGAGTTCAGTTAGTCAAGAACCGCCATCAGAGCAATCGGGACCCTCCCATACCTGCTGCGTCCTCATCTTGAACAGCCAGCGATAAGTCCCAATATTAATGGTTAATTTCCAGTTACTGTCACTAAAGTAATATATAATATTAATCATGATAAAAGAAGGGTGAGAACAACAAAGCGTCTACCTTGACAACACGATGTCTTTATGTGCGTTCTGTGGGTCTTGTGGGGACAACGACGTTAAAATAGCCGGCCCAGGAGGGGGCCCGACAGCTTGATTAGCTTCAGTCCGTCCCTGGATACTTTAGCCTGCTTCCGGCTATCTCCTTGCCTCCCTAGACAGAGCTGTCTAGTTCTCGCCGTCTCTCGGTTATTTAGACACAAGTGGGCCCACTAGAGGGGGGTGACCATTGTCCAGTCGTGTAGCGTCTGGAGGCCGCATTCATCTCAGGCCGACTTAAACGCCGCATACCTGGCTACAGCTCGGCACCTTGTACAAAAACAGCCGACAGAGAATTTAACAATCTGCCAGGGGCGAGGAACCCTACCCGTGAAAGAGATGACCCGGACGGCCCCCGTCCAGGAATCTTCATCAATAGGCGGTTATAATCTCCTAGCGCACTTACACTTGACTGAACAAGTTCCTAAAATACCTGCTAAGTACCCACATTCTATCACATCCAAACACGGGAGAAAACTTGCTCATACGTACGGGAAACATGAACACTTTGGTCACACAAGCAGGCCACTCATTTAGACAGAACAAGAAAGGGAAGCATTCCAGGCTGCCAGGTACGTGCACAATTCAGGGTAGAAGGGGAAGGTATAAGTAAGCACTGCCGCAAGGTGTTACTGCACATCAGAGTGCTGTAGGGAGGTGTTGCTGCACATCAGAGTGCTGTAGGGAGGTGTTGCTGCACATCAGAGTGCTGTAGGGAGGTGTTGCTGCACATCAGAGTGCTGTATGGAGGTGTTGCTGCACATCAGAGTGCTGTAGGGAGGTGTTGCTGCACATCAGAGTGCTGTAGGGAGGTGTTGCTGCACATCAGAGTGCTGTAGGGAGGTGTTGCTGCACATCAGAGTGCTGTAGGGAGGTGTAGCTGCACATCAGAGTGCTGTGGCGAGGTGTTGCTGCACATCAGAGTGCTGTATGGAGGTGTTGCTGCACATCAGAGTGCTGTGGCGAGGTGATGCTGCACATCAGAGTGCTGTAGGGAGGTGTTGCTGCACATCAGAGTGCTGTAGGGAGGTGTTGCTGCACATCAGAGTGCTGTGGCGAGGTGTTGCTGCACATCAGAGTGCTGTATGGAGGTGTTGCTGCACATCAGAGTGCTGTGGCGAGGTGTTGCTGCACATCAGAGTGCTGTAGGGAGGTGTTGCTGCACATCAGAGTGCTGTGGCGAGGTGTTGCTGCACATCAGAGTGCTGTATGGAGGTGTTGCTGCACATCAGAGTGCTGTATGGAGGTGTTGCTGCACATCAGGGTGCTGTAGGGAGGTGTTACTGCACATCAGGGTGCTGTAGGGAGGTGTTGCTGCACATCAGGATGCTGTAGGGAGGTGTTGCTGCACATCAGGGTGCTGTAGGGAGGTGTTACTGCACATCAGGGTGCTGTAGGGAGGTGTTACTGCACATCAGGGTGCTGTAGGGAGGTGTTGCTGCACATCAGGGTGCTGTAGGGAGGTGTTGCTGCACATCAGGGTGCTGTAGGGAGGTGTTGCTGCACATCAGGGTGCTGTAGGGAGGTGTTGCTGCACATCAGGGTGCTGTAGGGAGGTGTTGCTGCACATCAGGGTGCTGTAGGGAGGTGTTCCTGCACATCAGGGTGCTGTAGGGAGGTGTTACTGCACATCAAGGTGCTGTAGGGAGGTGTTCCTGCACATCAGGGTGCTGTAGGGAGGTGTTACTGCACATCAGGGTGCTGTAGGGAGGTGTTGCTGCACATCAGGGTGCTGTAGGGAGGTGTTTCTGTACACCAGGGTGCTGTAGGGAGGTGTTACTGCACATCGGGATGCTGTGTCGAGGATGCTGTAGGGAGGTTGCTTGCTTGCTTGTGTTCGTTGGCTTGAGCTCCAACGCGAAGTCCTGTATGTCGGATGAAGACATCCTGTTGTCGAACATCAGTGTGATGTCATACAGGACCTGAGGTTTGCGTGAGTATCCGTTGTCCCATGTCTGGCTTATTGGTGTGCAGACTGGTGGTTCCTCGCCGTACAGGCAGACACTCTCCGACTTCGGAGGAATCGGCGATCCTACTGACTTTAGCCAGGACCCCGAAGGGACCTGTTGCCCAGGACGCTCGACGAGGACGCGTCAATAGGTCTTGGCCAGTATATAGCCCGGCCCTGGAAACACCTCTGCGTCCCACTGTAGGGAGGTGTTACTGCACATCGGGGTGCTTTAGGGAGGTGTTACTGCACATCAGGGTGCTGTAGGGAGGTGTTCCTGCACATCAGGGTGCTGTAGGGAGGTGTTCCTGCACATCAGGGTGTTGTAGGGAGGTGTTACTGCACATCAGGGTGCTGTAGGGAGGTGTTCCTGCACATCAGGGTGCTGTAGGGAGGTGTTCCTGCACATCAGGGTGCTGTAGGGAGGTGTTCCTGCACATCAGGGTGCTGTATGGAAGGTGCTGTAAGGAGGTGTTCCTGCACATCAGGGTGCTGTAGGGAGGTGTCCCTGCACATCAGGGTGCTGTAGGGAGGTGTTACTGCACATCAAGGTGCTGTAGGAAGGTGTTCCTGCACATCAGGGTGCTGTATGGAAGGTGCTGTAAGGAGGTGTTCCTGCACATCAGGGTGCTGTAGGGAGGTGTTCCTGTACATCAGGGTACTGTGGCGAGGTGTTGCAGCACATCAGGGTACTGTAGAGTGCTGTGGCGAGGTGTTCCTGCACATCAGGGTACTGCGGCGAGGTGCGGGGTGCTGCAGCGGGGTGCCGTCGTGAGGTGTGGTAGTAGGGGAAGGTATAAGTATAAGTGTGGCGATGTGCAGTTAAAACAAACATGTCAGGCGCTCTTGTACACGTTGTCAGGGACACCGAGCACCTGGTGCTGGGCCCATACTTGTATAGACCAATCGGCTCTCGCTGGGTCACGTGGTCAGCATCACGTGGTCACCTTGACTGTCTAAATCATTTCCCGGTACCAATCTTTGGCTGTGTCTGCCAGGGAGCCCTGCTCAATTTGTAAAAAGCCTGGCTAAGAGGTTAATGGCTTATCTTTTCATTGAAAATGTCTCGTTTCTTGAGTTAATCACAATGAACCCCCACTTTAGGGAATAGGTTTCCAAATAGGATAACACTCCCCACTCCTGACTTTAGTCAGTGGACCAGGGCTGGGCTAGGAGAATCAAACTATAGTTGCCTCCTACTTCAATTTCCTTTCGTAGTTATTATGTAATATTTACCTAATGAACAAACTGAGGGTGCAGAATGAAAACATACCTCGATGAAAAATCACCATATATAGAAACTATATTGTTGAAAATTACCTGAGGCAGAATGTTACAGTGATTTATAACTCGGAAATCGTCACTTATATCTGAGGTCTTGTGTTCTTAAATATCCGGCGTGCTGATGCCGAGGTAAGCGGCTCAACCCCTACACCGGATAACTGGACTAAAATGTTGTCCTATCGTCCTTGACTTGGGGATGTAAATTACAAGTACCTCTGAAGTCGGAGTGGGTTCGCCTGATGGCGAAGGACATTGTTAATAGGGAAAACGAATCCACACGCACAATTCAGTCCATCACTACTATAAATAGTGTCTCCTGACACTGATTGACCACTGCGCTGAATAAGTTAAGTTGATTGCATTTTATCCTGTACAGGACGTGGCAGTCAACCCCAGGTTTTGTGTGTGTGTGGTGCTGTTTGTGATTTCTAAGCAAATTTACGTTTAGTAGTTTGCCATTGCTGTATAATTAGTCTATGCAATACCATAGCCGTGTGCCATGCCGATACGCGTGGGATGCCATGTTTCGCCATCTCACTCGATCACTTGAGTCGTGGATCAGCCCAGCGTTCTTGTCTCAGTCATACCACGTGGCCATGCCATCTAGATATTTACTTCTCTGCCTTCCCCGCGTTCTGTTCCCATCATTGTTGCCAGTTGTCACCAAGTTCTCCAGTTCATGTCTTCTCATAACATGCCCAAAGAAATGTCATTGTCTACGTCTAATTTCTCTAATCAGTTCACGATATTCGTTTGCTTCTTGTAGGACTTGCTCGTTGTATTTTCTGTCTGTCCATGGTATTTTTTGTATTTTCCTCAGAAAGCACATTTCTACTGCCGTTAGATGTTTGTTTTTTTTTCCAGCTTGTCTGCTCATTATCCACGTTTCACGTTCAAACTAAAGTACAATATGCACACACAAATACACACACACACATACACACACACACACACACACACACACACACACACACACACACTTTGTCTTAGAGTCCATGCCGTATGACATGGGCGATGGTGTCTCTCCACAATCTTCTGTCTCGTGGCATCCAGTCATTTCTGATACCGATGCTCCTCCAAATCATGATGTCACCCTGTCCAGTATCTTCTCCTTTGTTCTCCCCCTGCCTCTAGTCCTCTCTAACTTTACCGTTGTCACGACATACTTCAGCTTTCCCCATCTCACAATGAGCCCAAAGTAAGTGGACTGTCTTCTTCTGAAGCATATAACTAGTTGTCTTTGTGAGTTAACGTCCTTCAAGATACCTACATGACCCCATGTATCTGTGCACCGTATTCTCGTCATTCTTCTATAAAGCCACACCTCATCCCTCGCTGATTTGTTAGCTGTCCCTGATTCACCGTTGTACACCAGGACTCAGTCGCTATAGCTCTGAAGACTCGCTTCTCTCGCCTCGAGTGACAGATAAATGACATACAATATTCGCCATCTGATGGGATGCTAGTCTTGTTTGAGCTGTTCCACATTTAACTTATATAATACATCTTCGCCGGTCTCTCTGGCTGTGGGGTTACATCACTTTCTCTCTGTAATCCCGTTTATCACGCAGAGTCTCGTAGCGGAGCGAGAACTGAGGCGGTTCGACCCCCGCTCGTGACTTGTGGGATACTGAGCCGGCCGCTCAGAAAGCAATGGCAAACTACTGAGCGTAATCTTGCCAAGAGATCAACATACAGCTGAAAGATGCTGGTGTTGACAGCTAAGTCCTGTAAAGGATATGCTAAAAAAAAAAAAAAATACATCTTCCTCGTTCTGGGATCAAAGTGCCCAAACACTCAGCAATCTCTACAAACTGACTCGCTTCAAACCAGATCCAATTACTTTGATGTTTCATTTGGGAAACATCATGTTTTACTCTGCAATTACCATCACTTCAGTTTATCACAGACACATCCATAGTTCCAATCGTGATGATATTTCTGCTGAGAACAAAATAAATACAAGCAGGTATCATTAGCTGTTATAAGAGGCTTGCGGAACGAGCAGGTAAGGGCAAAGGTCAACTTAGCGGCTAGAATGTCCCGACTGGGACAAATATTCCAGATTTGATGGCGCGCGGATCACACAATGGACGTGTCCACTACCAGACGCCTCAGGTGTTTTACAGCGCCATTTGTGGCATCGTCATTCTTCCCGGAGAGTGGAAACACTAGAGAGGAAGGATGGTGGAGAAGGGGGGGGGGGGGGGGGGGGGAGAGATTATAGCAAGGAGGAGTTTGGTCATTCAAAGATCTGCACTCTGTATAATGTGATGCAGGGTTGCCAGACGTCCTGGTTGTCTAGGACCGTTCCGATTTTAAAATAGTTAACTGTCCCGAGCCGTCTCCCTGGCGTAGGTTTTCACGTCTTTCTCCGTAATCCCGTATATTCTCGTAACACAGCTGCACGAGAATAGGCAGTGGTTCGCGCCGCGCTGCTAACTTAAGGGAGTGTGTGATCCGGGCGCTCAGAAAGCAATGGCAAACTACCGAGCGTAATCTTGCCTAGTACATCAACAGCAGCTGAAAATGCTGGTGTTGACTGCAACGTCCTGTAAGGGATATTTATATTTCGCCCGTACAATACAGTTCTAATGATACTCTCAATGTCGTGTATGACGTCCACACCATGTTATTTCTGTGTTTCAATTAGACTTCTCTGGTGGAGTCCATGTCATGACAGTTCTAATGCTGGCATCTCCACCGAGGAACAGGGCTAATGCTGGCATCTCCACCGAGGAACAGGGCTAATGCTGGCATCTCCACCGAGGAACAGGGCTAATGCTGGCATCTCCACCGAGGAACAGGGCTAATGCTGGCATCTCCACCGAGGACATGGCTAATGCTGGCATCTCCACCGAGGACAGGGCTAATGCTGGCATCTCCACCGAGGACAGGACTAATGCTGGCATCTCCACCGAGGACAGGGCTAATGCTGGCATCTCCACCGAGGAATCAGGGCTAATGCTGGCATCTCCACCGAGGAACAGGGCTAATGCTGGCATCTCCACCGAGGAACAGGGCTAATGCTGGCATCTCCACCGAGGAACAGGGCTAATGCTGGCATCTCCACCGAGGAACAGGGCTAATGCTAGCATCTCCACCGAGGACAGGGCTAATGCTGGCATCTCCACCGAGGAACAGGGCTAATGCTGGCATCTCCACCGAGGACAGGGCTAATACTGGCATCTCCACCGAAGAACAGGGCTAATGCTGGCATCTCCACCGAGGACAGGGCTAATGCTGGCATCTCCACCGAGGAACAGGGCTAATGCTGGCATCTCCACCGAGGACAGGGCTAATACTGGCATCTCCACCGAGGAACAGGGCTAATGCTGGCATCTCCACCGAGGACAGGGCTAATGCTGGCATCTCCACCGAGGAACAGGGCTAATGCTGGCATCTCCACCGAGGACAGGGCTAATGCTGGCATCTCCACCGAGGACAGGGCTAATGCTGGCATCTCCACCGAGGACAGGGCTAATGCTGGCATCTCCACCGAGGAACAGGGCTAATGTTGGCATCTCCACCGAGGAACAGGACTAATGCTGGCATCTCCACCGAGGAACAGGGCTAATGCTGGCATCTCCACCGAGGAACAGGGTTAATGCTGGCATCTCCACCGAGGAACAGGGCTAATGCTGGCATCTCCACCGAGGACAGGGCTAATGCTGGCATCTCCACCGAGGAACAGGGCTAATGCTGGTATCTCCACCGAGGACAGGGCTAATACTGGCATCTCCACCGAGGAACAGGGCTAATGCTGGCATCTCCACCGAGGACAGGGCTAATGCTGGCATCTCCACCGAGGAACAGGGCTAATGCTGGCATCTCCACCGAGGAACAGGGCTAATGCTGGCATAACAACCTTTCGGAAAACCTCTCGATCATAAGCAAGATGTCCCGCGTCCGATACACCCGTCTAGAGATCATCCGCCACGTCCTGCGCCCATCTTCTCTTTGGCCTTCCTCTTCCTCTTTTCCCCAGGCATATACCCCTCCATTATTGTTCTCTCCAAACTTTCGTGACGTTTCAAGTGACCAAAATATTTAAATTTCTTTGTTTTATCGTCTTTAATAGCCAACCTTCTTCAATATTCTACGTTTGAAGTATGGATGCATTTGTTCTTTTCTTTACCCAAGATATTCTTAGAACTCATCTGTAACATTTATATTCAAATGCATTTATGCGCTGTTCAGCTTGTTTAGTAAGACTCCATGTCTCAAAGGCGTATGTTGCAATGGGAAAGATGCATGCTCTTAAGAATCTAATTTTTGTAGTTCTGTCTGTCCCATTCCATAATTTATTCAGTTGTTTTAGTCTTTGAAGAGCAATTGATAGTCGTCGTTTAATTTCTTTCAATGTGTCACCGTTGTTGGGAATTAATGACCCAAGATATTCACAATTTTCCACCACTTCCAATCTTTCCTCATTAAAATATATTTCTTTCTCCATAGTAGTTTAATCTGTATGAATTATCTTTGTTTTTGCAATGTTAAGATATAAGTTGTGATTTTCACTATTCAATTGGGTTGAGGCTATTAGGCTTTCTATACCAGTCTGTATTTTGGATAGCAATGCTGTATCATCAGCATACCGAATCTCTGGTATGTCATGACCGCCGATATTTAGGGCATTATATAGCTCCCTGTTTATATCATCTCTTACATTTCTCATTATATTTTCGGCGTACAGATTAACCAAATACTGAATACCACTGACCCTTATTTGTCCTGAAACGCCCTTGTGTCCAGCCGGGGCAATCATGGCTACCCAGAGCCGTCAGTATGGCGGTGTTTACAAATACACACGCTGAAACCTGTTCACACCACAACCCAGGGCTTCACAATGCTTTAGGGTGACCGTTTCTTTCCCAGGTCTGTGGCCAGGTCCCTTTGTGACTAGGCTTCATTAATCACGACCTAGGCTATGATAGGTGTCAGATCTGGCAAGGGTCTGGTGTTTGCCGTTATTAAACCCTAGAGCTTACCACAAAGACAGACATAATCGCCCAAGTGTAGAGCTAACTTTCCTCCCTTTTGTGTAGTTTCTGACTAGGAGCTCGGGTCACGTAGCCAACTGACTCGGGTCAATGTTTCACACGTGCCTGCCGAAGAAACCCACACTGGAAATATTCATGTGGGTAACAGGACAGCTTCAGGGGATCAACATCAACCGTCAGTTGGCGCTGATCCATATAATCCTCCCATCTTCCGTGAAGTCACGAAGACCGACTGCCGACAACATTCTAGACTCATATGCCTGGAGGTTTTCTCAACTCTAGGACCACCTCTGTGGCTTTCTGTGGCGCTTGTTGACTTTTTGTCTTTTTCAGGGATTATTACACAATATCTATATGAGGTGTGTTGACCGTTTCTGTCTCTCGTCCGCTTTATATAGTACAGATAACTTACAGCAAAGATGGCTCTACATGCAGCTGTCTCCACGGATGCTGATCTTTTCTTCTCGCCAATTGAAGCCAACTTGTTTGACCAGGGAAATTCATGTTTTCATTCATTCTTACAGCGAGTAGCATAGAGATAGCATAAGTGGGAAAACAGATACAATGAGTGAACTGTGTAAATGGATCACGAGACAAAACTAGGGGAGATATGAACAAAACGAAGATAGCCAAAAAGGAGAGGCAGGAAGGGAGACATGGATCCTGCTCTTGTTCTCCACCAGTGGCATTCTGGTGGTTATTTCCAGATCTACGTGAATAGTAGTATCCACACCTGTTCTGATGATAATAAATATAACTATTCTCATGATTATATCCATGACTATTCTTATGGCTATGTCCACAACAATTCTAATGGTTATATCCACAACTATTCTGATGGTTATATCCACAACTATTCTGATGGTTATAACAACAACTATTATAATGGTTATATCTACTAAGATTCCGATGGTTATATCCACAACTATTCTGATGGTTATATCAACAACTATTATAATGGTTATATCTACTAAGATTCCGATGGTTATATCCACAACTATTCTGATGGTTATAACAACAACTATTATAATGGTTATATCTACTAAGATTCCGATGGTTATATCCACAACAATTCTGATGGTTATATCCACAACTATTCCGATGGTTATATCCACAACTATTCTGATGGTTATAACAACAACTATTATGATGGTTATATCCACATCTATTCCGAATTGTTATATCCACGGTTATTCTGCTACAGCCTAAGTCGAACTTGGACGAGGCCGCCACATCTCACATTGCCAGAACCGTGTCTGGCGCGGAATTAAGCCAACAACGTCTGTCAGAAGGTGTTCTACTTGTGACACCTTTTCTGGTGTCTGACCCACACAGCACGCACTGGATACCAGGTAGCGGTGGTTCACAAAGGTGTTCTATAAACTGGGCACTGAGTAAAGGCGTGTCACAAAGCAGTTCTACAAACTGGGTACTGAGTAATAGTGGTTCACAAATGTGTTCTACAAACTGGGTACAGAGTAACGGTAGTTCTCAAATGTGTTCTACAAACTGGGTACAGAGTAACGGTAGTTCTCAAATGTGTTCTACAAACTGGGTACTGAGTAACAGTGGTTCACAAATGTGTTCTACAAACTGGGTACTGAGTAACGGTGATGTTACAAAGGTGTTCTACACACTGGGTACTGAGTAATGGTGATGTTACAAAGGTGTTCTACACACTGGGTACTGGGTAATGGTGTGTCACAAAGGTGTTCTACACACTGGGTACTGAGTAATAGTGATGTTACAAAGGTGTTCTACACACTGGGTACTGAGTAACGGTGTGCCACAAAGGTGTTCTACACACTGGGTACTGAGTAATGGTGATGTTACAAAGGTGTTCTACACACTGGGTACTGAGTAACGGTGTGCCACAAAGGTGTTCTACACACTGGGTACTGAGTAACGGTAGTTTCCAAAGTTGTACTATAAGCTGGGTACTAGGTACGGGTTTTCCTAAAGTTGTACTACAAATTGGATACCGGGTAGCGGTGATTCCAAACGTCGTACCATACATTGGTTACCGGATACTGTTAGTTCCGAAATATATATACCATAAACTGGGTACCGGATACTGGTAATTCCCAAATTTATATTATAAACCGGGTGCCGGTATTTCCCACAGTTGTTCTATAAACTGGGTAGCGCAAATTTCCAAATGTGTACCAACACTAGGTAATGTAAACTGGCAAATGTGTTCACAACAGAATGTTGTCTGTCTTCTTATTGGGTTCTGTAAATGTGACATGTAACCATGGCGGTTCTGTAAATGTGACATGTAACCATGGCGGTTCTGTAAATGTGACATGTAACCATGGCGGTTCTGTAAATGTGACATGTAACCATGGTGGAGACCTATTCGATCTGTTTTTCGATAAATCGCCGGGTGGTTTAAAGTCGTACAAATCTTTCTCACATTAATCCAATTCATCGCGCAAGTCAACGCAAGGGCACAGTCACTTGTGAAGCAAACAGAACTGCAGGAGCTGTGAAAAAACGGCTGGACAAAATAACCACTGCAGGAGCTGTGAAAAAACGGCTGGACAAAATAACCACTGCAGGAGCTGTGAAAAAACAGCTGGACAAAATAACCACTGCAGGAGCTGTGAAAAAACAGCTGGACAAAATAACCACTGCAGGAGCTGTGAAAAAACGGCTGGACAAAATAACCACTGCAGGAGCTGTGAAAAAACGGCTGGACAAAATAACCACTGCAAAAGCTGTGAAAAAACAGCTGGACAAAATAACCACTGCAGGAGATACGCCTTCTGGAACGTCAAACAAGCTTTTCCCCACATTGTCAAAGAACATTTCGAGCCAAAATAGGCCTTATCAGCCATCTTAGAACCCACGGCTCCATACCTTCAACCCCACTGGATGAAATGAATGGTCATCATCATTCTTAATGGACAAACAACATGTACTAAGCAACTGTACGTTCAGCAGTGTCACGTTCAGCAGTCTGCAGTTGCTTTCTGAACGACAAGTCAGCGTTGAAGTCCAACTGACCGGTGCAGGGAATGATTCCACAATCCCGCTGTCAGCGCACCGTAAGTTTAAGAGCAAGCACTTTGTTCCAGTCGACTCCTGTAACAAACGTTTAGTAAATAAGTCATGGATGTCACAGGTCGTGCTGCCTGACTTATTTAAATGTCCCTCTGTGTGTGTGTGTGTGTGTGTGTGTTGTGTGTGTGTGTGCGCGCGCGCGCGTGTATGTGTAAATATGCGTGTTCTATAAGAGGTGTTACAACACTCAGAAATTGTTCTGTCATTTACAGGACAGGACGTTGCGATCAACCAAAGGATGAGTGTCTAGACAGTATGGCGTACAGTAGTTTGTCTCAATTACACACAATGAATGTGTGTTATTCCCTGCTGGATCTCCCATTATGTTATGTATGTTATATATATATATATATATTTACACTACCATGCAGTCCCCGTGATAAACAGTAAGCTTCACTAAACAGTGACTTCCCTTGACTCACTCTAAAACCAGCAACTCACCGAATGTCCTTATTTGTTTGCTTATATTTCATACATTTCTGAACAACAGTAAATTTGGTTGCGACATGTTGTGGCACTGCGGCCCGCGTATAGTTCCAGCAAACCGACTTTAAGCATTAGAAACTATACGCATTTGGCACTATGTGTTGAACAAAGTAAGGCCACGCTTCAAACAGGCTTCACCGGAATTATTCAAGTTCCCAAAGGACAGAGAGTAAGTACGCTAAATCAGTCATACGAGTAAAACATGGCAGAGTATTTATTTTGATAGTCCGGTTCTGTGACTACCTTTGTGGTGGTAACATTTTCTTTGGCTCGGAGGCTGATCGCTAACGGTTGTGTAGAAAACACTTTTCTTGTTTCATCAACCACGAAGCCGTTCGTCTGTGTCCCATAAAAACAGACTTCTCTGTTCCAAATTACCGCACCTGCTCAAATTTACACACCGACTCTGATCTTGCCGGCGCCGCCAGACATACTTACAGTATTTAGTCAAGACGCCGGGTAGTGTATGGAAACTGTTTCTGCTTCAAATCAAACGATGGCTGGAAGATGGCTGCCGTTATGTCTACGGTCCCTGACGGAAGTGAATATTTACTTCTCGGTGGATGCCGGAATTCACGCGAGACGAGAAGTGGGGAAATTGCAGTCACGCGATCGCCAAATGAAGATAAACAATTGAAAAGTTGTGAAAATATTGGAAGGAAATTTGCCAACACTGTGGAAACAATTAGCAGAAAAGAGACTTGAAGAAAGAAAATCACGCTGTTGCTATGAAAACTATATATATCTCCGTTGATTATTATTATTATTATTATTATTATTATTATTATTATTATTATTATTATTATTAACATGACAAAACGGAACCCAGCCCAATCTGAATGTGCTGCTCTGTATCATGTCCTGTTCACATCTTGACCTGCCTCTCTGCAGATGCGAACTTCCGTGGCAATCTGCGCGCCCTACTGGTTACGTCTTGGAGAGGTGAGGAAGAACTCAGCGACACAGTCCGCACAGAGATTGTACAGGTCAGGTGAACTGTCTCACCAAATTCACTCCTATAGATACACGCCCCTTTGAGACTTCAGGTGGCCTCAAGGCCAAGGCATCAGAGATAAACCTGTGGTCAAGAGAGTTCAATCCCAGCCGACTATTGTTGAAATAGAACCAATGAAGGAAATGTTCCGGAGGCTGCCATTCAGTGACAGGAATTTTATTATAAAGTGCACGGAAAAGTATGGACAACGGAAAATTTTATTTCAATATTCAAACTGGCTCTTACTCAATACCCTATGTAGGGGTCGTGAGGGTCTAGCAGTTTGCGCACGTGCGATAGCGAGTCACTGGCACCTTGCCGTCTTGACAGACGATAGTTTGTGCTTCAAAAAGACATAATAACGTTTACCCATGGCGGCAGCGAATGTGACTGATAAGGCCAATTCGCGCTGTAAATGTTCGTTTACAGTGGGTGCATGTGAACACGTGGTCATTTCCACCATCATGCACCATTTTACGTCTCACACGCTCGGTGTGTGACTTATCTGCAATAATTTTCTCCTTTGTCTTTATTCCATTTCTGATCTTTGCCCTCCATGCAACACATTCAGCGGCAACTTGCTCCCAATGTGCATTATCAATGCCTGTATCAATCATGTCCCGCTTACACACATCTTTGTATCGTAGTAGAGGCCGACCCTGAGATCTCTTACCCATCTGTAATTCACCAAAAAAGATGTCCTTTGGTATTCTACCATCATCCATCCTCCTAAGATGTCCTATCCATCTAAGTCTACGAAGACTGAGCATGGAATAAACCGTCACACAACCCGATCTTTCCAATACTTCAGTATTTGTGATTTTGTCTTGCCACTTAACACCAAGAATTCTTCGCAGACACCGTATATTAAAGCTGTTTAAACGTTTCTCTTGGTGTGAGTAAGGTGTCCAGGTTTCACTGCCATAAAGAAGAGTAAAAAATGGCTATCGGCTCGTCCTGTGGAAGAACAACGAGGGGTCATTCGTTTTTTTTTGTTTGTTTTCTTTGTCACGGGGTGTGAAACCTGGTGAAATCTACAGAAGTATGATGTAATCTCCATTGATTTCTACAGCGTGTGAATACAGGGAAAGGTAGTGTTGTCTATTGTAACATCATGTTTGTATCCTTTCCTCCAGCGCTGACTTCATGTGGATTGGCATATTATAACCTCATAACAGTGCAGCCAACATTCTTCTTGTCATTGTGGCAAATAGACCCCAAGGAGGATAAACACATTCATGAAGTATTACACATCAGCGTGCCTCCTCCCCTGGCTGGTCCCCGCCAGGCCCGGGTTCAGATCTGGTATGTCAACAGTGCTTAGATCCGTCTGGCCTCCGCCCATTTCAAGAGCGGCAGACATTCAATGGCAGCCCCGAGAACATTCGGAGAATGTGGTGCGCGCAGACCTGTAGATCAACGAGTGATGTCGGGTCGTCGGCTTGGTGAAACTGTCTCATGATGCGGGTGGGGTGGAGCGCTGGGCGAGAGGTTGTTGCGTTATGTAACATCATTTGTCAGCATGTGGCTCAGAACATCCGACTACGACAAGCATTTTATTCGGGTTTGTTTTCCCTAGCCTTTGACTGTCCCCAGTCTATCTACAAGGCAGCAGGTTTGTGTCTCTCTTCATCTGGTCGCTAGCCTTTGACTGTCCCCAGTCTACCTAAAAGGCAGCAGGTTTGTGTCTCTCTTGGTCTGGTTCCTATCCCTTGACCTGTCCGACATATGAGACCCTACCAGTATCTGTGCTACCGTCGGCATAGCTGTTAGGGTGGCTCTCTACAAGGTGGAAACACATCAGAAGGGCGGAGTTACAGAGAAAATATTACATCTAGAAAACAGTTGGGTAGAAGGGCCACTTAATGTCTGTAGAATACACTCATCTTATCCATGAGACCGGGGAAACGAAGGCGCGGTTATAATTAGACAAGCACTGGAAACCCCAGCCTGGGACGTCTCCTTGACTTCTGCAGAAGTAGACGGAACACTTCAGACGATGTCCGGAGCGCTCTGCTCTTGATTCTTGAACTCATATTCATATTCATACTCATCCGTGGAGCAGTGAACAAATCTAATACAAGGCAGCATCATTTAGCGGTTAGAATTGTTGATTACAACAAATGATTATATTTGTCAACTAGAACAGTGATCGTAGCAACTATAATATTGATTATAGCAACTAAAACATTGATCATAGCAACTACAACATTGATGATAGCAACTACAACATTGATGATAGAAACTACAACATTGATGATAGCAAAATTATAGACAGAGGAAGATAGAGAAAGGGGCGGAGGGGGATTTAGAGATAGAGGGAGAGAGAGAGAGGTGGATACAGAGAGGGTGATAGAGAGGCGAAGAGAGAGAAACCACTGATTACTCTCCTTCTTCTCCTCCTCCTCTTTCTTCTTCTTCTTCTTCTTCTTCTTCTTCTTCTTCTTCTTCTTCTCTATCACAATAAACTGTTACTAGTAGAAACGGTCACTTCTAAAATATCATAAGATCATGTTCAGGTGTGTCCTGCTATCACAAGGAAAGACCCTCTCACAAGTCCTCCTCATTCACCGAAGTGTCCTCGTTGTCTGGGCTAGAGAGGTTGGACCCCTGTCTCGGAGAGAGATTTGAACCCAGGATCCCGCGGCCGACAGCCGAGCCCGTGACACTAGGCAGGGTCCACATTTCATATAAAGTGATCATGCATGATGAGAATGTGAAGTGCGTGTAATGCTAAAGTATTCACTTGACTTTCTTGGTCTGGAAGTAGTTTCCTACCAAAGGTATATCAGGTGACAGGGCGACATTGTTTAAAGGCAGGTAAACACGAGTAATCAACAATCTATTCCTCACTTTGGCAAGCGACGAGCCCAGGCGTCGAACCCCCGCCCCACCGTGCTCTTCATATTATCCGCGCAGATCTCTATCAACCCCGCTGACGCGACCGCCTTATTCAAATAACATAATTGTTTATTTGGGAAGTGTGAAGGATGATTTGTAATGATGAAGTATTGTACTTGGTGCAAAAATATTGTCTTTATTTGACAGTCAGATACTGACAGGTCAGTCAGCAGGACAGTCAGATACTTGCAGGACAGTAGCAGGACAGTTTGATACTGACATGACAGCTAGCAGGTCAGTTTGAATGTGAAATGAATACCCTGCATAGTTGTCTAGCACGTGAAAGGACACTATTTGTTTCATGTGAAAGGAATGTGATTGAACCAAAAGGACAACAGAGGCCGGACAAACCCGCCTTTGATAGAATAGCTCTTATTTATGTTTGCAGCGAACTGCGGCCGAATTTCCTCACTTCAGTTAGGGCAATGACCCTAAACAACACTTCAGATACATCTTCTCGTAGAGTGAGTGCCCAATAAAATAACTATGTATTTTTCCTCCGCTAAAAAAGAAAAAGAAAAAACAGTGAAAATTCTCACCCTCGCGGCATGGAAGAAATGTCCAGGACTCTTGACTGACTGTTCACCGGGAACCGCGGGAAAAATCTTAATTTAAGCGAGTAACGAAGCGGAAACAGGAGAGATCTTCTGATAGTCCTGCCATACAAATTCTCCACAGGTGACTGGTCCAAACACCAAGTCTGTGGCCCTGGCCCTGACAATGGATGCAGCAAGTGAAAATGGGCACAGCTTTTCAAGTCTGTTAGAATTATTGTAGCCATAAAAGGCTTCGTCTAACAACGCTCAGTGGGTGACTAGTGCTTGGAGTAAAGATTGGGGGCGGGCGTGCGTGGGTGGAAGATGACAGGGACAGAAAGATAACAAGGTTGTTTTTTTTTTTCTCAATGGAATCCCAAGCCGTGCTCACCTAACATTCTACTCATCCTATCATTCACTCACTAACGCCCACACACACACATCCGCGCGCGCGCGCGCGCACGCACGCAAGCACGCACACACACACACACACACACCACACACACACAGAGGAAGAGCAGGAAAGAAAGAGAAACTAGTACGAAGGAACTTTATTTTCAAAGGGTCACAAATTATGCACGCCAGCCCGTCGAACATTCTGCCCTTCCGACGACTCCGTGCATTAATAAAATATTTATTGAGCATGTTGCATTCACAGAGGAAAACGAACCTGTAAAATGAAGTCTGTAAACATAAACATTGCATATTACCATGTTATGAGACAGGCGGCGCGCACAAACGCACGCACGCACACACACACACACACACACACACACACACACACACATGCATACACATATACACATATACTTATATACATGTTAACGATATGAAAGGAATCATCATTGGGAGACATAAAATCAATAACATTAGATATGAAGATGGTACAGTATTGATTGCAGACAATGAGCAGGACCTATAACATTTAGTAGATGCGGTTGTTGCACACAGTGAACAACTAGGGTTAGAATTAAATTATAAGAAGACACAGATTATGGTCGTCACTAAGAATAAAGAAATACCGCAATGTAATATACAAGTACATGGGAATATTTTTAAACAAGTGAATCAGTACAGTTATCTCGGAATAGTAATAACATCTGATGGGAGATGCCTTGACGAGGTTAGAACAAGAATTGCCATGGCGCAGGCAGCCTCTTGCTAGATGAGAAACATAGTGACCAATGAAAAGATGTCATTTGCAACGAGAAAAAGAGTGTTGAGATGCTACATAGAACCTGTACTTTTGTATGGGTGTGAGACGTGGACAATGAACAGACAATCTGAAAAACATCTGATGGCTGTGGAAATGTGGTTTCTTAGGAAAATGCAAAGAATACCATGGACAGACAGAAAAACCAATGAACAAGTCCTATAAGGAACAAATGAAAACCGTAAACTGATTAGAGAAATTAGATGTAGACAGTCAATTGGTCATGTTATGAGAAGAAATAAATTGGAGAACTTGGTGACAACTGGCAAGATTAAGGGGAAAAGAGCAAGGGGAGGGCAGAGAAGTAAATACCTGGATGACTTGGCCACGTGGTATGGTCAAAAGAAGAACACTGAGCTTCTCCACGACTCTGGTGATCAAGTGAGATGGCAAAACATGACCGCCCAGGTTTACCGGAATGGCACATGATGATGATGATGATGATGATGATGATGATGATGATGATGATGATGATGATGATGATGATGATGATGATGATGATGATGATGATGATGACGATGATGACGTACATACACACTTCATACATACATCCCTTATATAAACACTCACAGTTATAGAGCCACTCAATAACACACAAATACACACTCTCGCGCATACACATATACCCATTCACAATCAGAAACACATTAACAAACATTTACTAATATAAAACATCATCTCTCTGTCTTTCTTTTCATTTTTCTTTCTCTCTCTCTCTCTCTCTCTCTCTCTCTCTCTCTCTCTCTCTCTCTCTCTCTCTATCTCTCTCTCTTCATCTCTCTCTCTCTTTTCATCTCTCTCTCTTCATCTCTCTTATCATCTCTATCTTCATCTCTCTTTCTCTCTCTTCATCTCTCTGTGGGTGGTGGGGGTGTGTGTGGGTGGGAGGTGTGTGTTTGTGGATGGGGGATGGATGGGGAGATGTGTGTGAGTGTGTGGGTGGGGTTGTGTGGGTGGGGGTTGTGTGGTTAAGGGATGTGTGATTGGGGGATGTGTGATTGGGGGTGGGTGGATGATGTGTGGGTGGGTGAGTGTGTGTAGGTTGGGGGTGGGGATGTGTGTGTGCATAGGCGTGGGATGTGTGGGTGGGTGGGGGATGTGTGAAAGTGGGGGGTGTGCGGGTGGATGCTAGTTTTGTGTGTGGGTAGGTGCGTGATGTGGGGGTTGGCGTGGGTATATGTGTGTGTAGGTGATGATGTGTGGTTGGAGGATGTGTGTTTGACTGGGTGGTTGGGGGTCTGTGCGTGTGTGGTGGAGGATATGTGGGTGGGTGAGTGTTGATGGGTTATACGATGAGTGGAGGATGTGTATGTGGGTGGGGAGATATGTGTAGATTGGGGATGTGTGGGTGGGTGATGGGTGGGCGGGTGCATTTACGTGTGCCTGGGGTGTGTGTGGGTGGGTGGGGGATGTGTGGTCAGTGGGGGATGTGTGGTGGGTGGGAGCTGTGTGTGTTTGGGGAGATGTGTGTAGGTGGAGGATATGTGTGGATGTGGGATGTGTGGGTGGGGGTTGGGTGGTGGGTGGGGCATTTATGTGTGCCTGGGGTGTGTGTGGTTGGGTGGGGGTTGTGTGGGTGGATGGGGGATGGGAGGACGGTTGGAGTATGTGTCTCATAACATGGTAATATGCATTGTTTATGTTTACAACATTCATTTGACAATGTTTTTTTCCTATGTGAATGTATTATGCATTTTTGATGAACGAAAGATGAGTGATTGGAAGGGCCGAATGTAAGACGGGCCTGCGTGCCCAATTTGTAACCCTTTGAAAATAAAGTCCGTTCGTTCGTTCGTTTGTTCGTTCTTTCTCTCTCTTCACTTTTCTCTTCATCTCTCTCTCTCTCTCTCTCTCTCTCTCTCTCTCTCTCTCTCTCTCTCTCTCTCTCTCTCTCTTCGCCCCTCTCTTCATTTATCTCTCTCTCTTTTCATCTCTCTCTCTCTTCATCTCTCTCTATCTCCATCTAGATCTTATCTTTCTATCTCTCTCTTCGTCTATATCTTATCTCTCCGTCTCACTCTCTCTTCATCTCTCTCGTCATCTACCTTTCTCTCTTCATCTCTCTCTCTCTCTCTCTCTCTCTCTTCATCCCTTTATATTTCATCATTTCTTTCTTCATCTCTCTTCTCTCTCTCTCTCTCCCTTCATCTCTCTCTTCAACTCTTTTTCTCTCTCTTTCTCTCTCTGTTCGTCTCTCTTGTTCTCTCTTCAGACCTCGGGTCCCCCCTACTCCCCCCAATGTTCCCAACGGTGACACGTGACACTAACAGTAATTTACCAGAATGACTCCCGGAGTCAGTCTTTGATTACCCCCACACACCTCACCATATCCCAAGTAACACAATGTACCTTGATTCCAATCAGCCTGTCCGTCTATCTGCTGGGCAACGCCTTGTATCTGACAGGAGGCTGGCTTTTGTTGGATCTATGCCGGGAGATATGAGAAATGGTTGCTGCCAAAGTGTATAGATGAATGATGTATCTTCGCCAGCGGTGCTGGAATGCGGCGGTTGTGTAAACACGAGTGATGACGATATGAAAGCTGATATTTGGCGAGCGCACGTCGAGAATGCGACAAGATGAAAGCCAAGATTGCCGGAATAGATTCACAATTCAACACCACACATTTTTCAACAACCAAACCCAGTGAGGAAGCTGGATTCATTTGAAATGGCGATCTTGTTGCTTTACCCGCACGACAAGTGGAAGCAAGAATGTGTTACATACAGGGGCTTGTTTACAGTCAGCCGCATGCCCTGTGCATGGGGCGGGGGTCTGTTGACAATGAAATGCCTCACACCTGTGAGTCTGTGCAGCAGTCTGTGCCGGTCTGTGCAGCAGTCTGTGCCGGTCTGTGCAGCAGTCTGTGCCGGTCTGTGCCGGTCTGTGCAGCAGTCTGTGCAGTAGTCTGTGCCGGTCTGTGCCGGTCTGTGCAGCAGTCTGTGCCGGTCTGTGCCGGTCTGTGCAGCAGTCTGTGCCGGTCTGTGCAGCAGTCTGTGCCAGTCTGTGTCGGTCTGTGCCCGCTGTCCTGAACCATGTCCTGGTTACATCCTCTCCGCAGATGTGAAGTTGCAGTGTCGGCCATGCACACCCCACACACGCCACACACTACACACACGCCACACACCCCACAAACACACACACCAGACACCCCACACACACAACACACGCCACACCACGCCACACACGAACTGGTTTCTGATCTGGGAAAGGACAAGAAAAGCCGTGCACTTCAGCCACCATGGAGAGGGTACTTTGGCGCCAGACCTAGAGAAATTCAGATCTAGAGAACATCAGATCGAGAGAACATCAGATCTAGATAACATCAGATCTAGGGGACATCAGATCTAGGGGACATCAGATCTAGAGAACATCAGATCTAGAGGACATCAGATCTAGAGGACATCAAATCTAGAGAACATCAGATCTAGAGGATTTCAGATCTAGAGGACATCAGATCTAGAGAACATCAGCTCTAGAGAACATCAGATCTAGAGAACATCAGATCTAGAGAACAGTCAAGATAGTCAACACCAGATCTAGAGAACAGTCAAGATATTCAACACCAGATCTAGAGAACAGTCAAGATATTCAACACCAGATCTAGGGAACAGTCCAGATATTCAACACCAGATCTAGGGAACAGTAAAGATATTCAACACCAGATCTAGAGAACAGTCAAGATATTCAACACCAGATCTAGAGAACAGTAAAGATATTCAACACCAGATCTAGAGAACAGTCCAGATAATCAACACCAGATCTAGGGAACAGTAACGATATTCAACACCAGATCTAGAGAACAGTAAAGATATTCAACATCAGATCTAGAGAACAGTAAAGATATTCAACATCAGATTTAGAGAACATCAGATCTAGAGAACGGTCAAGATATTCAACACCAGATCTAGAGAACAGTCCAGATATTCAACACCAGACCTAGAGAACAGTAAAGATATTCAACACCAGATCTAGAGAACAGTAAAGATATTCAACATCAGATCTAGAGAACAGTAAAGATATTCAACATCAGATCTAGAGAACATCGGATCTAGAGAACAGTAAAGATATTCAACACCAGATCTTGAGAACAGTCCAGATAATCAACACCAGATCTAGAGAACAGTAAAGATATTCAACACCAGATCTAGAGAACAGTAAAGATATTCAACACCAGATCTAGAGAACAGTAAAGATATTCAACACCAGATCTAGAGAACAGTAAAGATATTCAACACCAGATCTAGAGAACAGTAAAGATATTCAACATCAGATCTAGAGAACAGTAAAGATATTCAACATCAGATCTAGAGAACAGTCAAGATATTCAACACCAGATCTAGAGAACAGTCCAGATATTCAACACCAGACCTAGAGAACAGTCCAGATATTCAACACCAGCCTCGTTCCATCACTTCCCAGATCATATCCATTCTTGGCTACAACAACCTGGCAACCCAGATTCCCTTTAAAATAACCCCTGCCTGTACGGGGAGTCGAACATATGCCCACTGGTCAGGCAGGCAAGCGCGCCGACCGCGGCCCTGTCTCTCTGACCACATTCCCCTGCAATCATCCATTCCGCCAGGCAGCTTTTAATCTGGCGACTCGCGTGACTTACACAAACAAACACACTTTGACTTTCAACGATGGACCTTAAGAAGATCTCAGTTTCCCAGTCGCTACCACTTTAAGAAGTCGTTTGCTTTCCCTGCAAACCTCAAACGGCAGATGCCAACGTAGGTAAACATCCAGTATTTTAATCAGAGGCTAGCAGGAATAACAAGTGTTCATAAACTACTGGAGTGAGGGCGCGGGGAATAACAGACAAGACTTTTTATCACGGGAAACTAACCGTCTGCTGGAGGCGGTTCTGAGGGCCGGGTTACACAGATGTACCCAGAGTACTAAACACAACTAATTAAACAAAACAACACTGGATTCAAGTGTAGACACATGTTGACGTGTTAATGGGTTAACTGTTTGTACAAATTAGCGGTTCTGAACTTGTTTGTGTCACGAAGCATTGGACAGTATGATGTAGTCTGGGAACTCCATTAACAGTCTGGTGACGTTTAAAGTCCCATTAACATTCTAGTAAATTCTGCATTCCTATTAATATCATGATCAAGCCTGTATTCTCATTAAGATTCTAGTGAAGTGACTGAGTCCCCTCCACCAACATTCTAATGATAGGTGTGTAATCTCCACCAATATTCTAATGAAGTGTGTGTGTGTGTGTGTGTGTGTGTGTGTGTGTGTGTGTGATCTCCACCAACATTCTAGTGAAGTGTTTGGATACCCTCTACACCCCCTCCCCCCCCCCCCCCCACCCCTCGCTCAACCAACATTCTGGTGAAGTATGTGACCCCCAGCCCCAGCTAGCACCAACATTCTGGTGAAACACATAGAATAAAGTGGGATTTATCATTCTGGACCAAGCCACCGAACAGATCAGGTGGATCTTTAACGCTGACTGGCTGCTGTTCGACACAGATGGATCTGTAAAGCTGACTGCCTGCTTCACTTTACTCCACTTGTTGTATGGCTATTGTTGGTTTCTGTACACTTCGCTTTACTCCACTTGTTGTATGGCTATTGTTGGTTGCTATACACTTCACTTTACTCCACTTGTTGTATTGTTATTGTTGATTACTTTCGGGGTGACTGCACTAGCCACGCGGCCTTAAGTCCTTGAGCTCAAGACACCCCCCCCCCCCCCCCCCCGCGTCCTACACCGCTAGGTACTATAGGCAGTAGATGACAGATGATAGTTGATTCAGTAGATGACAGATGATAGTTGATTCAGTAGATGACAGATGATAGTTGATTCAGTAGATGACAGATGATAGTTGATTCAGTAGATGGCAGATGATAGTTGATTCAGTAGATGACAGATGATAGTTGATTCAGTAGATGACAGATGATAGTTGATTCGGTAGATGACAGATGATAGTTGATTCAGTAGATGACAGATGATAGTTGATTCAGTAGATGACAGATGATAGTTGATTCAGTAGATGACAGATGATAGTTGATTCAGTAGATGACAGATGATAGTTGATTCAGTAGATGACAGATGATAGTTGATTCAGTAGATGACAGATGATAGTTGATTCAGTAGATGACAGATGATAGTTGATTCAGTAGATGACAGATGATAGTTGATTCAGAGATGACAGATGATAGTTGATTCAGTAGATGGCAGATGATAGTTGATTATTGTGTACACTTCACTGTATTTCACTGAGCCAGCTCCGTGGCAAAAGGGTTACGCAATTCATAACCCAGCATACCGCGTTCGAAACACGCCCGCGGGAAACTTGACAGCAGACCACCATGCACTGAAAGCAATGGCAAACTACTGAACGTAAACTTGCCAAGAAATCACAAACAGCCAAAACTCTCTGAGGTTGACTGTCACGTCCTGTAATGGATATGCAACTAAAGTCACAAGAAGAGAGAGGTAATGGCATCTAGTATCCACCAATGATCATGTGACCCAGTGTTGAGGTATGTTATACTGTTAGTTGCCCCATAATCACGTGATCCAGTGTTGAGGTATGTTACAGAGTTAGTTACCCCATGATCACGTGACCCAGTGTTGAGGTATGTTATAGAGTTAGTTGCCCCATGATAACGTGACCCAGTGCTGAGGTATGTTACAGAGTTAGTTGACCCATGATCATGTGACCCAGTGTTGAGGTATGTTATTGTCATCGTCTTGCTCATGTCTAGGTATCTGAGCTCGGGTTCACACAGGCAACAATAACTCCGTTCAATATGATATCGAACATTTATTGTATTTCAATATACAGTGCGTTGGCGCAGTGGGTTAACAATCCCGCGCTGTATTACATATCACAGATAGTTAACATCATCACACATAGTTATCATACAACAGTCTAGCAAACTATCTAGCCTATGTCTATATATCTATTGATATCTATTGAGTCCCTCTAAGGCAGGCCCTGTTGTCTCTCTGAAGTCCGTCTGTCCTCTGCCGGTCCACACGTGTCCCAATCCGACACGGGTGGTAACTCTGTCCGAGTTCCTCGTGGACCCCGCAATAGGCGGGCCACATCAGTGTCCACGGAACCATGGACTCAATGACCAGTCCTTCGAGAAGGCTCTAGATTACTCTGCCCCCGGAGTGACTCACTTCTATCCCTTGGGCGGGAGTTGCCGCCCTTTAATTAATATCTATAAAGGTGAGGCGGTGACAGTTATAGAGTTAGCTGCCCCATGATCATGTGACCCAGTGTTGAGGTATGTTATAGAGTTAGTTGCCGCATGATCATGTGACCCAGTGTTGAGGTATGTTATAGAGTTAGTTGCCCCATGATCATGTGACCCAGTGTTGAGGTATGTTATAGAGTTAGCTGCCCCATGATCATGTGACCCAGTGTTGAGGTATGTTATAGAGTTAGCTGCCCCACCATACAACAACTCTCCTCTGTTCACTGTGAGAGTGTAGATACCTTGATCTGCCATCTCCTATACACTCCTCCGTCATTCCGCTCAGAGGCAACCAGGAACTCGGACATTCACGTCTGTAGCAAGGGACATAAGCGGCGTTTGGAGTTTACTCATGACTGAGGCAAGAGTCACCTGCCTTTATTAAGTCCATCAAATTTAAGGACTCAATCAATCCGTACCGTCTCCGCCATGAAGTTTGTTGGTTGGATTGTACATTCTGCCAGACTACTGTTCATCCATCTCTTGACGTTAATTTCCCCCTGTATCGATGTCTACCTCTTGCTCGCTTACCTACGACCAGTAAGATATGTGTTTGAAATATTTCCTTTTTATTTCTTTCACCAACTATCTTTTCATTCCCAGTTGTTCTCGAACATATGTATTTGATTGTTTTTGTTTCGATGAAACACGACATAATCTTCTGTAAATCCACATCTTCAGTGCCTCTTTCAACTTTCTAATTCCGTGTTCATTGTCCAGGCTTCTGCGCCATATAGTAGCGTTGAATATACATAACATGTGGCAATTCTCATTTGTAATGCGTTTTTAATCTCTCTAGATTTTAATACTGATTTCATGTTGTTGAAAACATTTTTGGTCGTTCCTATTCTATTTTGGATTTCTGCTTCACCTGTTATTTTATGTCCAAGATAGGTGAAACTTGTTACTTGTTCTAGTATCTCCCCGTTTACTGTGATATTCCTTGATGGCTTCGCATTTCAACTGCTAATTATCGTAGTTTTCGTTTAATTAATATCTAAGCCGCATTCTGCCTATGTGCTTGTTCCACTAAGTTTAGTCACGCTTGTTCGCTCTCTGCTAGTAACACTGTATTATAAACACCTACGAATGTACAAGATCTAGTGAGTCCTCAAGAAACCAACAAACTGTCCCGCCAATTTTTTTTAATGCAGGGGAAGTAACCGTTAGTTTATGTTGTTAGATGAAAGAAAAATAGCTGCATGCCCTTTACAGGGATTGATTGATTGATAGATTGATTTAGGAATCGAAATCACAGCATTCGGGGCATTCCCATAAGCGTTCCGTCCCCATCCTTAGCAGCCAGCGAAGAGTTCCAACACCAATAGTTCCAATAGCAATCTGATTATATGTCCGTCTCGCCTTTCCTCAGAGCGCCGAGCGTCGGCCAGATCCTTTCGTCACTCCTCGTTGTCTCATTCTTGCCAGACCATGGTGATCCATTTGCTCCTCCGAGGTGTACACGTGCTCCCACAAGGCCGCAACCACGTCTGCCTTGTCATGTATCAATACTCCACCAAGTTCTGTAGAGCCAGCCAATCTGTCCACCTGTTAGAATGAGTTAGTGAGACTACTAACAGAATGAGTTAGTGACACTACTGTCAGAATGAGTTAGTGAGACTACTGACAGAATGAGTCAGTGAGACTACTGACAGAATGAGTTAGTGAGACTACTGACAGAATGAGTTAGTGAGACTACTGACAGAATGAGTTAGTGAGACTACTGACAGAATGAGTCAGTGAGACTACTGACAGAATGAGTCAGTGAGACTACTGACAGAATGAGTCAGTGAGACTACTGACAGAATGAGTCAGTGAGACTACTGACAGAATGAGTTAGTGAGACTACTGACAGAATGAGTTAGTGAGACTACTGACAGAATGAGTTAGTGAGACTACTGACAGAATGAGTTAGTGAGACTACTGACAGAATGAGTCAGTGAGACTACTGACAGAATGAGTCAGTGAGACTACTGACAGAATGAGTCAGTGAGACTACTGACAGAATGAGTTAGTGAGACTACTGTCAGAATGAGTTAGTGAGACTACTGACAGAATGAGTCAGTGAGACTACTGACAGAATGAGTTAGTGAGACTACTGACAGAATGAGTCAGTGAGACTACTGTCAGAATGAGTTAGTGAGACTACTGACAGAATGAGTTAGTGAGACTACTGACAGAATGAGTTAGTGAGACTACTGACAGAATGAGTTAGTGAGACTACTGACAGAATGAGTTAGTGAGACTACTGACAGAATGAGTCAGTGAGACTACTGACAGAATGAGTTAGTGAGACTACTGACAGAATGAGTTAGTGAGACTACTGACAGAATGAGTCAGTGAGACTACTGACAGAATGAGTCAGTGAGACTACTGTCAGAATGAGTTAGTGAGACTACTGACAGAATGAGTTAGTGAGACTACTGACAGAATGAGTTAGTGAGACTACTGACAGAATGAGTTAGTGAGACTACTGTTAGAATGAGTTAGTGAGACTACTGACAGAATGAGTTAGTGAGACTACTGACAGAATGAGTTAGTGAGACTACTGACAGAATGAGTTAGTGAGACTACTGACAGAATGAGTCAGTGAGACTACTGTCAGAATGAGTTAGTGAGACTACTGACAGAATGAGTTAGTGAGACTACTGACAGAATGAGTCAGTGAGACTACTGTCAGAATGAGTTAGTGAGACTACTGACAGAATGAGTCAGTGAGACTACTGACAGAATGAGTCAGTGAGACTACTGTCAGAATGAGTTAGTGAGACTACTGTCAGAATGAGTTAGTGAGACTACTGACAGAATGAGTTAGTGAGACTACTGACAGAATGAGTTTGTGAGACTACTGACAGAATGAGTTAGTGAGACTACTGACAGAATGAGTTAGTGAGACTACTGACAGAATGAGTTAGTGAGACTACTGTCAGAATGAATTAGTGAGACTACTGACAGAATGAGTTAGTGAGACTATTGTCAGAATGAGTTAGTGAGACTACTGTCTGAATGAATTAGTGAGACTACTGACAGAATAAGTTAGTGAGACTATTGTCAGAATGAGTTAGTGAGACTACTGACAGAATGTGTTGGTGAGACTTCTGTCAGAATGAATTAGTGAGACTACTGACAGAATGAGTTAGTGAGACTATTGTCAGAATGAGTTAGTGAGCCTACTGTCAGAATGAATTAGTGAGACTACTGTCAGAATGAGTTAGTGAGACTACTGTCAGAATGAGTTAGTGAGACTACTGACAGAATGAGTTAGTGAGACTACTGTCAGAATGAGTTAGTGAGACTACTGTCAGAATGAGTTAGTGAGACTACTGTCAGAATGAGTTAGTGAGACTACTGTCAGAATGAGTTAGTGAGACTACTGTCAGAATGAGTTAGTGAGACTACTGACAGAATGAGTTAGTGAGACTACTGTCAGAATGAATTAGTGAGACTACTGACAGAATGAGTTAGTGAGACTACTGTCAGAATGAGTTAGTGAGACTACTGACAGAATGAGTTAGTGAGACTACTGTCAGAATGAGTTAGTGAGACTACTGTCAGAATGAGTTAGTGAGACTACTGTCAGAATGAGTTAGTGAGACTACTGACAGAATGAGTTAGTGAGACTATTGTCAGAATGAGTTAGTGAGACTACTGTCAGAATGAATTAGTGAGACTACTGTCAGAATGAGTTAGTGAGACTATTGTCAGAATGAATTAGTGAGACTACTGTCAGAATGAGTTAGTGAGACTACTGACAGAATGAGTTAGTGAGACTACTGTCAGAATGAGTTAGTGAGACTACTGTTAGAATGAGTTAGTGAGACTACTGTCAGAATGGGTTAGTGAGACTACTGTTAGAATTAGTTAGTGAGAGTACTGACAGAATAAGTTAGTGAGACTACTGTCAGAATAGCTGCGCCAATTCAAAATAAGCCTCCCCTGTATGGAACTGTAGTACTCCGCAGAAGTCGGATGTGTTGGCCTAACGGCGCAAGAACGCAGCTCTGCTGTAAACAGGCACAACGCAATCACGTCCCAAAAAAAAAAAAACTCCGGATGAACGAAGAAGAGGAAGAACTGAAGTACTAAGTCTGTGCGTGATCCACTGGTCACTGCTTTACCTCAGCCAACACAGAAGTGCACAATAATTAAAATCACACAACAGTAGCTACACAACGTCTTCAATAATGTATCTTTTATTTTGGCTGTGTTGCTGTTAAAAATCTGACAAATTGCTGGTAGAGTTGCCAGCTTGTCAGAACATGAGATTCCCTTTAAAATTACATAAAATATTCATAAATATTAAATATGTGAATTCTGTGGTAACTGTCATTGTAAAAATATTGTTGTACTCATAATTAGATCAGACACTATGATTAGTCATCCAACATGATATCCAACACACTCGCCGCACGCTGAACAGCCCTGAGCAATTTTCTTGGCATCAGCTTGAAGTACTCACTCAGAACACTTGCTGGTAATGTTACTAATTTGCTGAGTTCTCATCTCCTCTCTTCTACAAAGAGAATCACACTGAGCTGCTTGTGTGCATGATGCCTGGAGAAGTAGTGAGCAGAGCTATGGTACTCACTGTTGAACCAGAAACATGCCGAGTCCAAGTGTAGTTGTTGACAATTGCGATAACATTAGGAACCTGGACACGTTACACTCTCCTCTTCATCCTCAGGTATTAGTTCATTTGCCTAGTCTACTCAGAATGTTCCATCAGAATGTTCACACAGTAAAATTCATAACTGTTCTCACATTTAGCATTCATGTTGTGAAAATGACAGGTTTCATTGAATAATATCTTCATATTGCCTTACTCATTGGCACCTTGCCGTCTTGACAGACGATAGTTTGTGCTTCAAAAAGGCATAATAACTTTTACCCATGGCGGTAGCAAATGTGACCGATAAGGCCAATTCGTGCTGTAAATGTTCGTTCACAGTGGGTGCATGTGAACACATGGTCATTTCCACCACCATGCACCATCTTACGTCTCACACGCTCAGTGTGACTTATCTGCAATAATTTTCTCCTTTGTCTTTATTCCATTTCTGATGTTTGCCCTCCATGCAACACGTTCAGCGGCGACTTGCTCCCAATGTGCATTATCAATGCCTGTATCAATCATGTCCCATTTACACACATCTTTGTATTGTAGTAGAGACCGACCCTGAGATCTCTTACCCATCTGTAATTCACCAAAAAAGATGTCTTTTGGTATTCTACCATCATTCATCCTCCTAAGATGTCCTATCCATCTAAGTCTACGAAGACTGAGCATGGAATAAACCATCACACAACCTGATCTTTCCAATACTTCAGTATTTGTGATTTTGTCTTGCCACTTAACACCAAGAATTCTTCGCAGACACCGCATATGAAAGCTGTTTAAACATTTCTCTTGGTGTGAGTAAGTTGTCCAGGTTTCACTGCCATAAAAAAAGAGTACTAAGGACACAGGCTTGATAAACAAGGACTTTTGTTTTGGCAGTAAGCTTCCTGTTCTCCCAGACTCTTTTTCTTAACCTGTTCATTTTTGTTGCTGCCTTACCAATCCGGATGTTGATTTCCTAATCTATGGATAATTTGCAATTTACCACCAATCCTAGATATATTGCCTTACTGTACTATAACTTATTGTATGAACATGTGACAGGTTTCATTGAATGCCTTACTGCACTATAACTTTTTGTATGAACATGTGACAGGTTTCGATGAATAATATCTTCATATTGCCTTATTGCACTATAACTTATTATATGAACATGTCCCCGGGAAGGTTAACCCGGTCAACAAATGCCAGCAGAAGTCGGATGTGTCCGCCTAATGGCGGAAGAACACAGCTCTGCTGTAAACAGGTACAACGCAATCACATCCGGGAAAAAACTGGATGAACGCAGAAGAAGTATGAACATGTGACAGGTTTTGTTGATGAACGCAGAGAAGTATGAACATGTGACAGGTTTTGTTGAATATCTTCATATTGCCTTACTGCACCATAACTGATTGTATGAACATGTGACAGATTTCGTTGAATAATATCTTCATATTGCCTTACTGCACCATAACTGATTGTATGAACATGTGACAGATTTCATTGAATAATATCTTCATATTGCCTTACTGCACAATAACTGATTGTATGAACATGTGACAGATTTCGTTGAATAATATCTTCATATTGCTTTACTGCACTATAACTGATTGTATGAACATGTGACAGGTTTCGATGAATAATATCTTCATATTGCCTTACAGCACTGTAACTGATTGTATGAACATGTGACAGGTTTCGATGAATAATATCTTCATATTGCCTTACTGCACTATAACTGATTGTATGAACATGTGACAATTATTCTTCTTTCAAGTTCAGGGACAAGGAGTTGTAGAACACTGGCACAAGCATACAACACACACCTGACATGGGAGCGGAAGATTGGACATGGTAAGGGAGTGGAAGATTGGACATGGCAAGTGAGTGGAAGGTTGGACATGGCAAGGGAGTGGAAGATTGGACATGGCAAGGGAGTGGAAGATTGGATATGGCAAGGGAGTGGAAGATTGACATGGCAAAGGGAGTGGAAGATTGGGCATGGCAGAGGGAGTGGAAGATTGGATAATGGCAAGGGGAGTGGAAGGTTGGACATGGCAAGGGAGTGGAAGATTGGACATGGCAAGGGAGTGGAAGATTGGACATGGCAAGGGAGTGGAAGATTGGACATGGTAAGGGAGTGGAAGATTGGACATGGCAAGGGAGTGGAAGATTGGACATGGCAAGGGAGTGGAAGATTGGACATGGCAAGGGGAGCTAGAAGATTGACATGCAAGGGGAGTGGAAGGTTGGACATGGCAAAGGGAGTGGAAGGTTGGACATGGCAAGGGAGTGAAAGATTGGACATGGCAAGGGAGTGGAAGATTGGACATGCAAGGGTAGTGGAAGATTGGACATGGCAAGGGAGGGGGAAGAGGGACATGCAAGGGAGATGGAAGATGGACATAGCCAGGGAAGCAGAAGATTGGACATGAGCAAGGGGAGCAGAATATGGACATGGTATAAGGGAGCAGAAGATTGGACATGGCATAAGGGGAGCAGAAGATTGGACATGGCAAGGGAGTGGAAGATTGGAAGTGGCAAGGGAGCGGAAAGACTGGACATGGCACGGGAGAGAGTCGGAAGACTTGGACATGGCAGGGAGTGGGTAAGATTGTGAAGTGGACAAGGGAGCGGAAGATTGGATCATGGCAAGGGAGTGGAAGATTTGGACATGGCAAGGGAGTGGTAAAGATGGATATGGCCAGGAGTGGAAAGATTGGATGAGTCGGAGAAGATTGGCCATGGCAAGGGAGTGGAAGATTGGACATGGCAGGGAGTGGAATGATTGGACAGATGGCAAGGAGTGGAAGATTGGACATGGCAAGGGATCTGGGAGGGAAGATTGGGGACATGGCAAGGGAGTGGAAGATTGGACATGGCAAGGGAGTGGAAGATTGGACATGACAAGAGAGCGGGAGATTGGACATGGCAAGGGAGTGGAAGATTGGACATGGCAAGGGAGTGGAAGATTGGACATGGCAAGGGAGTGGAACATTGGACATGGCAAGGGAGTGGAAGATTGGACATGGCAAGGGAGTGGAAGATTGGATATGGCAAGGGAGTGGAAGATTGGACATGCAGGCAGATAGACAGACAAGCACACAACACACATCCGACATGGCAACGGAGTGGAAGATTGGACATGCAGGCAGATAGACAGACAAGCATACAACACACGTCCGAAATGGCAAGGGAGTGGAAGATTGGACATGCAGGCAGATAGACAGACAAGCATACAACTCACTCCCGACATGGCAAGGGAGTGGAAGATTGGACATGGCAAGGGAGTGGAAGATTGGACATGGCAAGGGAGTGGAAGATTGGACATGGCAAGGGAGTGGAAGATTGGATATGGCAAGGGAGTGGAAGATTGGACATGGCAAGGGAGTGGAAGATTGGACATGGCAAGGGAGTGGAAGATTGGACATCGCAAGGGAGTGGTAGATTAGATATGGCAAGGGAGTGGAAGATTGGACATGGCAAGGGAGTGGAAGATTGGACATGGCAAGGGAGTGGAAGATTGGACATGCAGGCAGATAGACTGACAAGCATACAACACACGTCCGAAATGGCAAGGGAGTGGAAGATTGGACATGCAGGCAGATAGACAGACAAGCATACAACTCACGCCCAACATGGCAAGGGAGTGGAAGATTGGACATGGCAAGGGAGTGGAAGATTGGACATGGCAAGGGAGTGGAAGATTGGACATGGCAAGGGAGTGGAAGATTGGATGAGTAGAAGATTGGACATGGCAAGGGAGTGGAAGATTGGACATGGCAAGGGAGTGGAAGATTGGACATGGCAAGGGAGTGGAAGATTGGACATGGCAAGGGAGTGGAAGATTGGACATGGTAAGGGAGTGGAAGATTGGACACGGCAAGGGATTGGAAGATTGGACATGGCAATGGAGTGGAAGATTAGATGAGTAGAAGATTGGACATGGCAATGGAGTGGAAGATTGGACATGGCAAGGGAGTGGAAGATTGGACATGGCAAGGGAGCAGAAGATTGGACATGGCAATGGAGTGGAAAATTGGATAAGTAGAAGATTGGACATGGCAAGGGAGTGGAAGATTGGACATGGCAAGGGAGTGGAAGATTGGACATGGCAAGGGAGTGGAAGATTGGACATGGCAAGGGAGTGGAAGATTGGACATGGTAAGGGAGTGGAAGATTGGACACAGCAAGGGAGTGGAAGATTGGACATGGCAAAGGAGTGGAAGATTCGACATGGCAAAGGAGTGGAAGATTGGACATGGCAAGGGAGCAGAAGATTGGACATGGCAAGGGAGCAGAAGATTGGACATGGCAAGGGAGCAGAAGATTGGACATGGCAAGGGAGCAGAAGATTGGACATGGCAAGGGAGCAGAAGATTGGACATGGCAAGGGAGCAGAAGATTGGACATGGCAAGGGAGCAGAAGATTGGACATGGCAAGGGAGCAGAAGATTGGACATGGCAAGGGAGCAGAAGATTGGACATGGCAAGGGAGCAGAAGATTGGACATGGCAAGGGAGCAGAAGATTGGACATGGCAAGGGAGTGGAAGATTGGACATGGCAAGGGAGCAGAAGATTGGACATGGCAAGGGAGCAGAAGATTGGATGTGGCAAGGGAGCTGAAGATAGGACATGGCAAGGGAGTGGAAGATTGGATATGGCCAGGGAGTGGAAGATTGGATGAGTAGAAGATTGGACATGGCAAGGGAGTGGAAGATTGGACATGGCCAGGGAGTGGAAGATTGGGTGAGTAGAAGATTGGACATGGCAAGGGAGTGGAAGATTGGACATGGCAAGGAAGTGGAAGATTGGACATGGCAAGGGAGGGGAAGATTGGACATGGCAAGGGAGTGGAAGGTTGGACATGGCAAGGGAGTGGAAGATTGGACATGGCAAGGGAGTGGAAGATTGGACATGGCAAGGGAGTGGAAGATTGGACATGGCAAGGGAGTGAAGATGGACATGGTCAAGGGAGTGGAAAGATTGGACATGGCAAGGGAGTGGAAGATTGGATATGGCAAGGGGTGGAAGATTGGACTATGCAGCAGATAGACAGACAAGCACCACAACACACATCCGACATGGCAACGGAGTGGAAGATTGGACATGCAGGCAGATAGACAGACAAGCATACAACACACATCCGAAATGGCAAGGGAGTGGAAGATTGGACATGGCAAGGGAGTGGAAGATTGGTCATGGCAAGGGAGTGGAAGATTGGACATGGCAAGGGAGTGGAAGATTGGATATGGCAAGGGAGTGGAAGAATGGACATGGCAAGGGAGTGGAAGATTGGACATGGCAAGGGAGTGGAAGATTGGACATCGCAAGGGAGTGGAAGATTAGATATGGCAAGGGAATGGAAGATTGGACATGGCAAGGGAGTGGAAGATTGGACATGGCAAGGGAGTGGAAGATTGGACATGCAGGCAGATAGACAGACAAGCACACAACACACATCCGACATGGCAAGGGAGTGGAAGATTGGACATGCAGGCAGATAGACTGACAAGCATACAACACACGTCCGAAATGGCAAGGGAGTGGAAGATTGGACATGCAGGCAGATAGACAGACAAGCATACAACTCACGCCCAACATGGCAAGGGAGTGGAAGATTGGACATGGCAAGAGAGTGGAAGATTGGACATGGCAAGGGAGTGGAAGATTGGACATGGCAAGGGAGTGGAAGATTGGACATGGCAAAGGAGTGGAAGATTGGACATGCAGGCAGATAGACTGACAAGCATACAACACACGTCCGAAATGGCAAGGGAGTGGAAGATTGGACATGCAGGCAGATAGACAGACAAGCATACAACTCACGCCCGACATGGCAAGGGAGTGGAAGATTGGACATGGCAAGGGAGTGGAAGATTGGACATGGCAAGGGAGTGGAAGATTGGACATGGCAAGGGAGTGGAAGATTGGATATGGCAAGGGAGTGGAAGATTGGACATGGCAAGGGAGTGGAAGATTGGACATGGCAAAGGAGTGGAAGATTGGACATGGAAAGGGAGTGGAAGATTGGATATGGCAAGGGAGTGGAAGATTGGACATGGCAAGGGAGTGGAAATTGACATGGCCAAGGGAGTGGATATTGGACATGGCAAAGGAGTGGAAGATTGGACATGGAAAGGGAGTGGAAGATTGGATATGGCAAGGGAGTGGAAGATTGGACATGGCAAGGGAGTGGAAGATTGGACATGGCAAGGGAGTGGAAGATTGGACATGGCAAAGGAGTGGAAGATTGGACATGGCAAGGGAGGTGGAAGATTGGGATATGGCAAGGGAGTGGAAGATTGGACATGGCAAGGGAGTGGAAGATTGGACATGGCAAGGGAGAGGAAGATTGGACATGGCAAGGGAGCAGAAGATTGGACATGGCAAGGGAGTGGAAGATTGGACATGGCAAGGGAGTGGAAGATTGGACATGGCAAGGGAGTGGAAGATTGGACATGGCAAGGGAGTGGAATATTGGACATGGCAAGGGAGTGGAAGATTGGACATGGCAAGGGAGTGGAAGATTGGACATGGCAAGGGAGTGGAAGATTGGACATGGCAAGGGAGTGGAAGATTGGACATGGCAAGGGAGTGGAAGATTGGACATGGCAAGGGAGTGGAAGATTGGACATGGCAAGGGAGTGGAAGATTGGACATGGCAAGGGAGTGGAAGATTGGACATGGCAAGGGAGTGGAAGATTGGACATGGCAAGGGAGTGGAAGATTGGACATGGCAAGGGAGTGGAAGATTGGACATGGCAAAGGAGTGGAAGATTGGACATGGCAAAGGAGTGGAAGATTGGACCTGGCAAGGGAGTGGAAGATTGGACATGGCAAGGAGTGGAAGATTGGACATGGCAAAGGAGTGGAAGATTGGACATGGCAAGGGAGTGGAAGATTGGACATGGCAAGGGGGCAGTGGGAAGATTGACATGGCAAGGGAGTGGAAGATTGGACATGGCAAGGGAGTGGAAGATTGGACAATGGCAAGGGAGTGGAAGATTGGACATGGCAAGGGAGTGGAAGATTGGACATGGCAAGGGAGTGGAAGATTGGACATGGCAAGGGAGTGGAAGATTGGATATGGCAAGGGAGTGGAAGATTGGACATGGCAAGGGAGTGGAAGATTGGACATGGCAAGGGAGTGGAAGATTGGACATGGCAAGGGAGTGGAAGATTGGACTTGGCAAGGGAGCGGAAGTAGGAGCTAAGGGAGCTAAGTAGTTTTTAGATGTGGCAGTTGGACTTCGGAACCAACAACAATATATCCTGGCCTACCACAGGGATCGCCATTATCTCCGGTACTGTTCAACGCCTACACAGTGAGAATCACCAGTGAGCAGATCACTGGACCTGGCAGGACATTGTCGTATGCCGATGATGTTTTAGTGTATCGTCAGGGTAAGGATAGAGAGGAGGTTGCTGTGGAACTACAAACCGAACTCAATCGCATAAGTACTTGGTGTGATGAAGCTGGGGCAATGGTCAACCCAACAAAGGCAACAGTGACTTGGTTCTCGTTGAATAATCATATTGTCAATAATGCAACACCAACTGTAATGCTGTGTTCAGAGACGGTGGAAAGAACGCAGGCAATGAATTACCTGGGGATACGGTTTGATCGAAGCCTTGCTTATAATGTGCACATAGATCAGGTGATAACAAAGGCCAAGCGGGGTTTGGCAGCGATGCGGGTGATGGCGGCAGCAAACTGTGAGCAGCGCCATCTATGTCTTCTGTACGAGGGGCTGGTCATGTCTGTTTTGGAGTATGCAATGGCAATTCTGACTCTCAGCCATAAGCAGATAGAAAGGATGGAAAGGATACAGAATGAAGCTATGCGCATTATTCTTGGATGTACAAGAGATACAGCATGCAGGGCGATGCGCTACCTTCTTGATTTTCCAACCATTGAAGAGAGAATACAAGTTTGCAGGGCACGCGCCTACCTCAGAATTAACGCAAACACACAACATCCACTGCATAGTGAAATTAGGAAGGTGAAGGGCAGCAGGTTAAAAAGAGGACGGTCGTGGATGGGTCAAGCCGAAGACATTCTTCAACAGGTGTGTTCACTTGAGGACTTAGAACCTGGCGAGGAGTGGGTGCAAGTGCCAACAGACTTCTGCACATCCTTTTCAGTTTGCATCCAACTAGATAGAAAATGCAGACAAGAAAATCCGGCTGCTGTTGAGGCTGAAGTACAAGCGTTGATTTTCGAGAATTCGCTAGACGGTGACGCGGTCATCTACACAGATGGGTCGGTCGTCCGACATGTGAGAAGCTCATGGGCCTTTACAGCTCGGGCCGGAGGGAGAATTGTGAAGGAGGACTCTGGTGCTTTCACTGAAACCACAAGTAGCCTGACCATGGAAGTCATGGCAGTAAGTAAAGCAATAACATGGCTCGAGACACAGACATTCACTAGGGCTTGTTTCCTTAGCGACTCAATGAACATGATCAAGAGGATAGAGGAGGGGTCGATCCGAAGAGAATGGTTGCTGCCTCTGAAGCGGTCTCGGCTGGCAAAGATTAGTTTCATCTTCGTGCCAGGTCATGCGGGAGTACAAGGAAATGAGCGGGCTGACAAGCTCGCAGGTGAGGCTACTGTGGAGGGCGGACGCGCCATGGACCAGGCTGACATTCTGAATGCTCTACGAGAAGTGAGACTTTTGCGAGAACCAAGTGATGACTGTGAATCTACAACAATGGCCAGACTGCGGGAGCAGCAAATTAAAAGAGGGGTGGCCAAACAAGAACACTACGCAGGAAGCCAAAGAAGATTGATAAACTAACACAGAACTGGCGTCGTTAGCCGCTACACGCTGCGGGATTTGCTGAGGAGGGGATCCGAGCACTTATGGACTGAATGGTTCGATGTGCAACGAGGATGATCTGTCGACTAACTAACTAACTAACTAACTAAGGGAGCGGAAGATTGGACATGGCAAGTGAGTGGAAGATTGGACATGGCAAGGGAGTGGAAGATTGTACATGGCAAGGGAGTGGAAGATTGTACATGGCAAGGGAGTGGAAGATTGGACATGGCAAGGGAGTGGAAGATTGTACATGGCAAGGGAGTGGAAGATTGGACATGGCAAGGGAGTGGAAGATTGTACATGGCAAGGGAGTGGAAGATTGGACATGGCAAGGGAGTGGAAGATTGTACATGGCAAGGGAGTGGAAGATTGGACATGGCAAGGGAGTGGAAGATTGGACATGGCAAGGGAGTGGAAGATTGGATATGGCAAGGGAGTGGAAGATAGACAGACAAGCATAAAAACAGGTGAATAGTTAGACTTACGGGTAGACAGGTGTAAAAGGGGATGGAAGGGTGGGTTGTACAGATAGATAGACGTCCAGGTAGACAGATATAGGGAGAGATTGAAGGGTGGGTGGTAAAGACAGACATACAGGTAGAGAGATAAAGGGAGAGATAAAAGGATAGATGGTTCAGACAGACAGACAATCAAGCAGACAGACAGACAATCAGATAGACAAACCTCCATATAGACAGATATAGGGAGAGATGTAAGATTCAGACAGACAGACAGACAGACAGACAGGTCAGCAGGAAGGCAGACAGACAGACTTCCAGGTAGACAGATATAGGGAGCGATAAAAGAATGGAAGGTTCAGAAAGACAGACGGGTGGACGTGCAGGCAGGCAGGCAGACACACAGACAGATAGACAGAAGCATTTCAATTAATGGTATACTTATGTTTACAAGAATAGAAAAAAAACATTGCAGATAAATAAAACAATACAGTGTAAAATACACAAATAGATTAAATATGAGAGTTTAAAATTCCACACATAAATCGAATACAACAGTTTAAAATTTCCACATAAATCAAATACAACAGTTTAAAATCTCCACATAAATCGAATACAACAGTTTAAAATCTCCACATAAATCAAATACAACATTTTAAAATCTCCACATAAATCACATACAATAGCTTACAATCTCCACATAAATCACATAGCTGCAACATCTGACAAAATATAAAACACAGATGCGCAGAGTGACCCCGTCGAAAACATGAACATATGGAAACTGGACCATGTACAGATCCTGGGAATCCTGAATGTAAGATGTCAAACACTAAACAGTGTCAGAGACATACGTGTAAATATGTGCAACATCTGTGTACAGTTATAGCAGGCTTAATGTAGGTGACAGATTGAGTATATCATCAATGTGTATAGTTAAGAGAGACATGTTGTAGATGACCGATTGAGTATATCATCAATGTGTACACTTATGAGAGACATGTTGTAGATGACAGATTGAGTATATCATCAATGTGTACAGTTATGAGAGACATGTTGTAGATGACAGATTGAGTATATCATCAATGTGTACAGTTATGAGAGACATGTTGTAGATGACAGATTGAGTATATCATCAATGTGTACACTTATGAGAGACATGTTGTAGATGACAGATTGAGTATATCATCAATGTGTATAGTTATGAGAGACATGTTGTAGATGACAGATTGAGTATATCATCAATGTGTATAGTTAAGACAGACATGTAGATGACAGATTGAGTATATCATCAATGTGTACACTTATGACAGACATGTTGTAGATGACAGATTGAGTATATCATCAATTTGTACGGTTATGAGAGACATGTTGTAGATGACAGATTGAGTATATCATCAATGTGTACACTTATGAGAGACATGTTGTAGATGACAGATTGAGTATATCATCAATGTGTACGGTTATGAGAGACATGTTGTAGATGACAGATTGAGTATATCATCAATGTGTACACTTATGAGAGACATGTTGTAGATGACAGATTGAGTATATCATTAATGTGTATGGTTATGAGAGACATGTTGTAGATGACAGATTGAGTATATCATCAATGTGTACGGTTAAGAGAGACATGTTGTAGATGACAGATTGAGTATATCATCAATGTGTACAGTTATGAGAGACATGTTGCAGATGACAGATTGAGTATATCATCAATGTGTACTGTTATGAGATACATGTTGTAGATGACAGATTGAGTATATCATCAATGTGTACAGTTATGAGATACATGTTGTAGATGACAGATTGAGTATATCATCAATGTGTACGGTTATGAGAGACATGTTGTAGATGACAGATTGAGTATATCATCAATGTGTACAGTTATGAGAGACATGTTGTAGATGACAGATTGAGTATATCATCAATGTGTACGGTTATGAGAGACATGTTGTAGATGACAGATTAAGTATATCATCAATGTGTACAGTTATGAGAGACATGTTGTAGATGACAGATTGAAGATATCATCAATGTGTACAGTTAAGAGAGACATGTTGTAGATGACAGATTGAGTATATCATCAATGTGTACAGTTATGAGAGACATGTTGTAGATGACAGATTGAGTATATCATCAATGTGTACGGTTATGAGAGACATGTTGTAGATGACAGATTGAGTATATCATCAATGTGTACAGTTATGAGAGACATGTTGTAGATGACAGATTGAAGATATCATCAATGTGTACAGTTAAGAGAGACATGTTGTAGATTAAAGATTGAAGATATCATCAATGAGTACAGTTATCACAGACTTAACGTAGGTTACAGTTTGAGTACATCATCAAATATATAATACAAATGTATAATTATATTGTTCGTTATTGACTGAATAACGTTTCATCTCATGACAGTAACATATCAAGTACAAATCATAATGAAACAATATACTGATCATAAAGCACAAACACCTTCAAAATATCACTTATTTATCTCTTTCCAAATGGTTACCCATATCTATATGCGTGTTCTCAGGCTCCAAATAGATTCCCTGAATCACTAGACAAATCCTCATTCACGTAGACTTCCCATACTACAAGAACACCCATTCCACTAGAACAGTGGTTCTCAACCTTTTTTGGCCCGTGCCTCCCTTCACCATATTTTCAGAATGTCATTCTCTCCCCCCCCCCCCCCCCCCCCCCCCACTTTCGTATTTCCTACCTAAAAATTTGCCCTGTGCCCCCCTTCACCATATTTTCAGAACATCATTCCTCCCCCCTTCATATTTCCTACCTAAAAATTTGCAACGTGCCCCCCATCACCTTATTTTCACGTCATTCCCCCCCCCCCCCTTTTCATATTTCCTACCTAACAACAACAACCCCACCCCCCCCCCCCCCCCCCCACTCCTGCCCTTACACAGTATACGTAATAATGGAAGCATATACCAAAACAAGTCTAGACATCCAAATAAAACATGTCTAGACATCCACATAAAACGTGATTTGTGGGTCTACTTACTTTATAAAATGAATTTTAGAAGGGGTGAGACGTACAGAACTGTAAAGTATGAAGGGAAAAACAATATCAAGTAATCGGTTCTTGTAATAACATGATCTTGAAATAATCTTCATTCCCCCCTGGAAACCGTAAAATTTCCCCCCCCCCCCCCCCCCCCCCCCCCCCCAAATTCAAATCCACTCTATCACTCACACAAACAAATCAAATATTTCATGATGATACAAACAAAGTGAAATAATATTATGCACCCGCTCAGGTGTGCAGTGCTGGTAGAGACAGCCACCTGCAGAGTTTGGACATTGGTCCCTGGCTACAAATGCAAGGGTGGAACAAGCTACAGTGGTGACCACAGTCAGGAGTCCTTCATGGCCATCATGGCTGCCTGACCTCTGTGAGTGATTGAGATTAAGGCCGGGTGTTGTTCCCATGGTTCTCCATCCACCTGTATGGGGGCGTTGCCTCCATGTAGCATTATCTGAAATACCAGCATCAGGATGTATATCTGGAGCGTTCACACATACAAGTGCAGCGTACATCTGCCCTGACTCACATGTATGGCTGGTTGATATGTATGTCTGGTTGATGTGTATGTCTGGTTGATGTGTATGTCTGGTTGATGTGTATGTCTCGTTGCTGTGTATGTCTCGTTGCTGTGTATGTCTCGTTGCTGTGTATGTCTGGTAGCTACATTTATGTCAGCCACTCCACCACCATGCGTGAGCACATGTGCGCGCTGGATTGTGTGCGTGTTTGTGGGGGGAGGGCTGGAATTAAAAACACATGCACTGACTGAGGCATATGCAGAGTAAAAGACAACCACAGACTACAATATTATGCACAGACACAAACAGATACATAGACACACAGAGAGTGACTCAGACAGCCGGATGCACACAGACAGACAAAGACAGAGACATATAAATGTGTGCAAATCACATACATTGACAGACACACATTAAACACAAACATACACATGCTAATAGAAACCCAGAAACAAACATACACAGGCACTGACACGCATGTGTGCGTACGCATGCATACACTGACAGACACACAATGAAACAAACACACACATCAACTTGCTAAACTGAGACTGATACCTCAATTGAGAAGCAAACACACATGAACAGATAAAATACAGATACCTCAACTGAGAAGCAAACACACATGAACAGATAAAATACAGATACCTCAATTGAGAAGCAAACACACATGAACAGATAAAATACAGATACCTCAACTGAGAAGCAAACACACATGAACAGATAAAATACAGATACCTCAATAGAGAAGCAAACACACATGAACAGATAAAATACAGATACCTCAATAGAGAAGCAAACACACATGAACAGATAAAATACAGATAACTACTTGATCTTTTTATGTGTTTATCCAGTATTTATCCTTTGTGTGTGATACACTTGTTTTGTAGCCAGCTGCCATATTTGCATCTTGCAGCCGACAGATCCATCTTTATTTCTGGCATCTGTTTGACAGTTTGGCCTTCCATGGTGTCATCATCCAAATCCATTTGCATCCACCGGATGCACCCCATCAAACCAATCCAGAACAGCTGCATGCCACAATCCTCAAGAGAAAGTAGGTCCAAGACAAAGCCATCTGCCAGCATCCAAAGAGGCTTCCATTTCATGCAGAGCCGACACATGATGCTCTAGTTTCTGGACTCGCCCGATGAATCACCACATCCTGCACACGGCTGCTTAGTCTCACTTCTGTAAACTGGGCCTCCCTCAATCACAAGCTGTTCGTTTAGAGACCGGTACGATGCAGTTTGCAGAAAATAAACTTACCGTGACCTCTTTAGCTTGACCTAGCCGAAGTGGTGAAGCCAGTCCGACCTGGAGCTGAGCTATGTGGAACGATGAAAACAGCCCCATCACCTCCAGAATGCCATCATCGTATCTGTGTTGCCAGGAAATGTCATCATTAGAAACCATCAAATACAAATGTAACATTCGAAGCAACGTTGTTAAGTGACAAGAATTTTATGAATCACTTTTTTTTTACAATGACTGATTGATTGATTGATTTAGGAACCGACATCACAGCATTCGGGCATTCCCATAAGCGCTCCATCCCCATCCTCAGCAGCCAGCGAAGAGTTCCAACACCAATAGTACCAGTAGCAATCTGATTATATGTCCGTCTCGCCTTTCCTCTGAGCGTCGAGCGTCGGCCAGATCCCCTCGTCACTCCTCGCTGTCTCATTCTTGCCAGACCATGGTGATCCATTTGCTCCTCCGAGGTGTACACGTGCTCCCACAAGGCCGCAACCACGTCTGCCTTGTCATGCATCAATACTCCACCAAGTTTTGCAGAGCCAGCCAATCTGTCCGCCTGTTCATTCCCCAGCACACCGGCATGCCCCGGAGAAAAGATCCAGGCAATGCTTGCCACCCGTGACCTCCGAAGCGAAGCAAGCCACTCTGCCCGAAGCTTGCCTGTCCTCACCTTCCTCAGCATGCTTTCTGAGTCAGTTACAATCACGATGTGTGTGTGTATCATATTCTCCATCCAGCGGAAAGCTGCACTGACCGCCTCCACCTCCATTCTTAAGCTAGATGTTGTGGTATCATATGCCAGGCTCTCCTGCACCAAACGTCGACCATTAGCTTTTGCTAAGAACCCTCAGGCACTTCTCCTACCTCTCAACACCGACCCATCTGTGTAGATAATCACATCACCCGAGCGAGCATTATCCTGAATTAGTTGCTGGATTTCCACTTCTGTGGCCCCTGCTGGCCACTCCCTGCACTCCCGGCTCAATGTGATTATAACTCTGCACAAGTCTGACTGCTCTGCTGGCACTCTGAACCACTCCTCTCCTCGCCTAATGTTCTCCAAGTGGCACACACCTGTCTGATCGATCCTCCACCTGAGCCATCCATGATTTCCCTCTTATCAGTCGCTGACCCTTAACGGCGTCCAGCGCCTCATGCAACGGGTGATCTGTGTCTGCAGCTACTCTGAGGTATGCCTTCGCCTGCTTCACCTTGAGCCTACAAGCAACAGTCAGCACACCAAGGATGTAACGCATACACACTACTGGGGTGTCTCTGGTGCATCCCAGAATGACCCGCATAGGCTTCGTTCTGTATGCGCTCTAATTTCACCAGCTGACTCTTTGAGACAGTGAGCAGTCCTAGTCCATAATCAATCACTGAGAGGATCAAGTGCTGGTATAGTGTGAAAAGCTTTCTCTGCTCTGTGTCCATTGCAGCCATAGTTTTAAGTGCATCGAGTCCCTTTTGAGATCTTGTCACAACCGTCTCCACATGGTCCTTGAAGGACAGGCTCCTGTCAAATGTGATTCCCAGATACTTCAGTTTGTTCTCTCTGTTGACGCTTCTACCATCTATCTCGAGGCTATGTTGAGAAATAACACACACACAAAATTTCTGGTTCGCACTTTTTTACCATAGTGCTTACCAGAAATTTTGTGTGTATTTCTCAACATTGTCCCCCTGTCTGGCAACACACTTGATTCACCTATCCACTAGCTTGGTGATTTCTAAGTAAACTGTTTTTGGGTGTGTGCTTAAACCAGTTTTGCAATGCCTCTATTACCTCGCTGTCACTTTCAAACCACTGACTCCATAAATGTTCTTTCGAGGGTCCAAACAAGTGGAAGTCTGATGGCACCAGGCCTGGGCTGTTTACTGGATGTTTCAAGACCTTCATATTTAAGTGTGTATCAGCTGTATACGTAGCCGTATGAGGGCGGGCGTTGTCAGTCAGCAATAATACTCCTATTGCGAAAACTCCCTGGCACTGCGATCATATCACAGGATTCAATTTGTTCACAAGCATGTCAAGGCATCAAGCACTATCACAGTTTCACCCCTTTCCTGGAAATGAACCAATATAGGGCCCTTGATATCCCAACAGATGTTCATCATGACTTTCCCAGCATCTTCCATAACATGGTTTATCAAGGATGTTTTGTCTTCCATTTTCAAATCTGTCTACACTCTACTCTGACTCAAACAACTGTCTCCATACTGAACCATCATTCTTCTGTAGATTTCACCAGGTTTCAATCCCCTTGACCAACAACAAAAAAATGTTTCGTTGTTCTTCCGGGGTGCAGGTCAAAGGGGCAGCCATTTTGTAATCGCTATTATGCAAACTGCTCTATCCATATGACCCCTAAATACTTAAGAGCCAGTTTATGTCCTAAAATGAGATTTTCTGTTTGTCCATACTCTTCCATGTACTTAATGTTACTTAAAGACTTTCCCTCTTAGATAAACCAAACCTGGCCTGCACAGAACACCAGTGACCTTGGCCAGAGACATCTTTGACATATGACACAACCTCCTTCAGTTGCTGACATAAATGATACTAATCCATATACAGTATCAACACACGCTTGTGTGATGTCAAGAAGATGCTGATGTGGGAAATGTTGCTGAGGAAGCAGCACCAAGATGTCACTGTCACACATCCAGCATTCACATGCACACATCACGCCCAACGCTGGGGCTCACCCCTCTTGGCTTCACCAGACTCTAGATGACATTTTCTTGATGCAAACTGTCCATATTTAAACCTGTCTCCCTCCCTTTTTACATTCAGTAGTTTGCTGTTTATTTCTCAACAACTGACAGCTCATACCATGGAAGTCAACACAAGATGGTCTGCTTCCAAAACCCTCAACTCGGTATGTGGGGGAACTGTGACATGCGTTTACAGCTCCAGAGCCGCAGATGCTGGCTCATACATGGTAACGTTCTCATATTCTGTGGATCCCCTGTTTGCTGGATGACTACTTGCTGTGTTTCCACTGTGTCTAAGCATTAACGCTCTACTTGGGCCACTGCCTGGCAATCAGGTTTTTGTATGACCGAGTCATCTAACAGTGGTGTTGTTGGCAGCTTACTTCCTGACCCCATTGCTTCTGATCTTGTCTCTCCTCCTTACATGTAGAACTCAATGTGTGCATTTATTACTGTGGTTTCAATGTTTTCTTTCTTTAGCCTAGTCCACATCTGATGCTGATGACATCATGCCGACAGGAAGACCCACTTTTATGGTGCTCCTCTTGTGTCAACTGTGCAGTCTTGCTGTGCAATGTTTACTACATCTGTCTAAAAATATGAAGTGGGATGTGGCTCCCATTCATCCATGTGATGGGGTCATGGATGGGGTCATGAGAATGGGGGTAAATGAACCCTTTTGTCTCCAGAGCTATAGTGGGTATATGGTGCTAGTCCCATATTGTGAGACCAGCTGGCACGAGGTGGGTGATGTGGGCAATACCAGGCCGGCCGCCTTGACCTGCCAGGACAGCTGGCACGAGGTGGGTGATGTGGGCAATACCAGGCCGGCCGCCTTGACCTGCCAGGACAGCTGGCACGAGGTGGGTGATGTGGGCAATACCAGGCCGGCCGCCTTGTCCTGCCAGGACAGCTGGCACGAGGTGGGTGATGTGGGCAATACCAGGCCGGCCGCCTTGACCTGCCAGGACAGCTGGCACGAGGTGGGTGATGTGGGCAATACCAGGCCGGCCACATTGACTTGCCAGGACAGCTGGCACGAGGTGGGTGATGTGGGCAATACCAGGCCGGCCACCTTGACTTGCCAGGACAGCTGGCACGAGGTGGGTGATGTGGGCAATACCAGGCCGGCCGCCTTGACTTGCCAGGACAGCTGGCACGAGGTGGGTGATGTGGGCAATACCAGGCCGGCTGCCTTGACTTGCCAGGACAGCTGCACGAGGTGGGTGATGTGGGCAATACCAGGCCAGCCGCCTTGACTTGCCAGGACAGCTGGCACGAGGGTGGGTGATGTGGGCAATACCAGGCCGGCCACCTTGACTTGCCAGGACAGCTGGCACGAGGTGGGTGATGTGGGCAATACCAGGCCGGCCGCCTTGACTTGCCAGGACAGCTGGCACGAGGTGGGTGATGTGGGCAATACCAGGCCGGCCGCCTTGACTTGCCAGGACAGCTGGCACGAGGTGGGTGATGTGGGCAATACCAGGCCGGCTGCCTTGACTTGCCAGGACAGCTGGCACGAGGTGGGTGATGTGGGCAATACCAGGCCAGCCGCCTTGACTTGCCAGGACAGCTGGCACGAGGTGGGTGATGTGGGCAATACCAGGCCGGCCGCCTTGACTTGCCAGGACAGCTGGCACGAGGTGGGTGATGTGGGCAATACCAGGCCAGCCGCCTTGACTTGCCAGGACAGCTGGCACGAGGTGGGTGATGTGGGCAATACCAGGCCGGCCGCCTTGACTTGCCAGGACAGCTGGCACGAGGTGGGTGATGTGGGCAATACCAGGCCGGCCGCCTTGACATGCCAGGACAGCTGGCACGAGGTGGGTGATGTGGGCAATACCAGGCCGGCCGCCTTGACCTGCCAGGACAGCTGGCACGAGGTGGGTGATGTGGGCAATACCAGGCCGGCCGCCTTGACCTGCCAGGACAGCTGGCACTAGGTGGGTGATGTGGGCAATACCAGGCCGGCCGCCTTGACCTGCCAGGACACTTCTTGATGCCCATGTTGGCCTGGGTGTATCTGGGAGTCTGAATACATAACTGATCACTCCTAGGGAGGTTCAAACACAGCCCCCTGGGCAGGAAGGCAAGCATCCTGGCCACTGTGCTATAGATATCATGTTTTCTACATATTTGAAATGTTTCGTTTAATTTACACAGACAGACAAATGGGTGGTGGTGGCTACGCAGAGTGGGCAAACTGAGAGCTTTATTGATGTTGACTGACAGAAAGGGTGGTAGATGATATCCAGACTGGCAAATAGGCAGGCAGTCAGTCAGGCTTGCAGAACACACAGAGAGACATGCAGCAGGAAGGTAGAATAGAATGACAGGCAGGCAGAGCAGATGGACAGACAGGCAAGCAGAGCAAGTTGACAGGCATACAGACAAACAGGCAGACATAGTTTGGTAAGAAAGCAGACAGTCAGGGTCGCAGACACAGAGAAAGATAGGCATGCCGGCGGGCAGGTAGATTGACAGGCAGCCAGAGCAGATTGAGAGATAGACAAGCAAGCAGAACAGACTGACAGATTTATTTACAGACAGGCAGAAGGAACAAACTGAAAGATTTATTATGAGGCAGGCAAGCGGGATGGTACACATATAAAATAAACAGACAGACAGACAGGCAGGTAGGCAGAACTGACTGAAGATTTATTGGCTGTACACAGACAGGCAGTAAGGTTGACAGGCAGTAAGGTTGACAGACAGGCGGGTAGTTAGACTGATGGACAAGCAGGCAGGCTGAACATACAGACTCACAAATTGACAGAAAGACAGACAGACAAGCAGGAAGAAGGCAATAACACCGAGGTACTTCCTGAGCCCTACCTTGGTTCTGTATAACCTTCCTCCATACCAGAGCCCCAAGGCTGACAGCCACCGCCCCAGCTGGCAATATTTAGTACAACTACGCCTTCAATCTCTGGCAATATAATCTCCTTGCCGTCTAATATCACCTGACAGGAATCAGTGCAACTTTATTAGCAATAACATATGTGGAGACAATGATTTCAGTGTACACTAATAATTAGGTATTTCAATTTCCATCAGTATTAACCTCTTCTGTTTGCAATTTCAGGGATAAATAATGAAGAACATCCAAACTAAAATATGGGAGCAAAAATTGTTGGGCAATTTAGACCAGACTTTATATGCTTTCCAATCACAGGAAAGATGGATAGTCATTGACCAGTTTAAATATAGGTTTTCACAAAAATGAGAACTCATCATTGCTCAATTTATGTTCATGTTTACAACTTTCATTTGACAATGTTTTTTTTCCCCATGTGAATGTACCATGTGTAATATGCATTGTTTATGCTTACAAAATCCATTTGACAATGTTTTTTCCCCATGTGAATGTACCATGCATAATATGCATTGTTTATGTTTACAAAATCCATTTGACAATGTTTTTCCCCGTATGTAAATGTAACATGCACATTTGATGAATGAAAGATGAGTGATTGAAAGGGCTGAATGTAAAATGGGCCTGCGTGCCCAATTTGTTACCCTTTTAAAATAAAGTTCATTCGTTCGTTCAGTGGGAGATCTTTGCTGAGTGGGAGATCTTTGCTGAGTGGGAGATCAGTGGGAGATCTTTGCTCAGTGTGAGATCTTTGCTCAGTGGGAGATCTTTGCTCAGTGGGAGATCAGTAGGAGATCACTGCTCAGTGGGAGATCTTTGCCCAGTGGGAGATCTTTGCTCGGTGGGACATCTTTGCTCAGGGGGAGATCTTTGCTCTGTGGGAGATATTTGCTCAGGGGGAGATCTTTGCTCAGTGGGAGATCTTTGTTCAGAGGGAGATCAGTGGGAGATCTTTGCTCAGTGGGAGATCAGTGCTCAGTGGAAGATCATTGAGACCTCCGCTGGGAGATCAGTGGAAGATCTTTGCTCGGTGGGAGATCTTTGCTCAGGGGGAGATCTTTGCTCAGTGGGAGATCTCTGTTCAGTGGGAGATCAGTGCTCAGAGGGAGATCAGTGGGAGATCCTTGAGACCTTTGCTCAGAAGGAGATCTTTACTCAGTGGGAAATCAGTGCTCAGTGGAAGATCAGTGCTTAGTGGAAGATCTCTGTTAAGTGGGGGATCAGTGGGAGATCTTTGCTCAGTGGGAGATCAGTAAGAGATATTTGATTGGTGGGGGATCAGTGGGAGATCTTTGCTTAGTGCTAGATCAGTGGGAGATCTTTGTTCAGTGGGAGATCAGTGAGAAATCTTTGTTCAGTGGGAGATCACTGCTCAGTGGGAGATCAATTGGAGGTCATTGAGCCCTTTGCTCAGTGGGAGATCTTTGCTCAGTGGGAGATGTGTGCTCAGTGGGAGATGTGTGCAAGGTGGGAGATCTGTGCTTGGTGGGAGATCTTTGATCGGTGAGGGATCAGTGGGAGATCTGTGCTCATTGGGAGATCTGTGCTCATTGGGAGATGTGTGCTTGGTGGGAGATGTGTGCTTGGTGGGAGATATGTGCTTGGTTGGAGATCAGTAGAAGATCTGTGCTCAGTGGGAGATCTGTGCTTGGTGGGAGATGTGTGCTCAGTGGGAGATCTGTGCTTGATGGGAGATCAGTGGGAGATCTGTGCTCAGTGGGAGATCTGTGCTCAGTGAGAGATCTGTGCTCAGTTGGAGATCAGTGCTCGGTGGGAGATCTGTGCTCAGCGGGAGATCTGTGCTTGGTGGGAGATGTGTTTGGTGGGAGATCTGTGCTCAGTGGGAGATCTGTGCTCAGTGCTAGATCTGTGCTTGGTGGGAGATCTGTGCTTGATGGGAGATCAGTGGGAGATCTGTGCTCAGTGGGAGATCAGTGCTCGGTGGGAGATCTGTGCTCAGCGGGAGATCTGTGCTTGGTGGGAGATGTGTTTGGTGGGAGATCTGTGCTCAGTGGGAGATCTGTGCTTGGTGGGAGATCTGTGCTTGATGGGAGATCAGTGGGAGATCTGTGCTCAGTTGGAGATCTGTGCTCAGTGGGAGATCAGTGCTCAGTGGGAGATCTGTGCTCAGCGGGAGATCTGTGCTTGGTGGGAGATGTGTTTGGTGGGAGATCTGTGCTCAGTGGGAGATCTGTGCTCAGTGCTAGATCTGTGCTTGGTGGGAGATCTGTGCTTGGTGGGAGATCTGTGCTTGGTGAGAGATCAGTGGGAGATGTGTGCTCGGTGGGAGATGTGTGCTCGGTGGGAGATGTGTGCTCAGTGGGAGATGTGTGCTCAGTGGGAGATCTGTGCTCGGTGGGAGATCTGAGCTTGGTGGGAGATCTCTGCTCAGTGGCAGCTGTGATCGGTGTCCTGCTGACCCCGTATACTTCCCAAGACATTCTTGGTGTCTATGTCAGGCTGGGTCCACCTTGGAGCCTAGGTTATATTTTACAAATATCCTTCACCCAGCTGTGAATCAAACCTATGACCATCAGATCCACAGGCAACTGTCTAGGCCCTAAGCTACTGAGGCTCTTGTCACAACATGCCCAAAAATTGTACAGACAACCAGAGTTACTGACCTTAATCTTCTTGTGGAGATGTTTACACTCTCTCTCCATAACATCTTTGGTCCCGTACGTCAGATAACATATCTGCAGATGAACACACATCTCAGTCTACATCAACACAACACACATCTCAGTCTATGTCAACACAACACACATCTCAGTCTACGTCAACACAACACATATCTCAGTCTATGTCAACACAACACACCATGTTAAACAAATGTTTATTACAGGTCTTTTCATCAGGCATTGCAATCAACCCAAGCATTTTTTTTTTCATTTTCATGTTCGGTAGTTTGCCAGGGCTTTCTGAATGAAAACATCTCATACTACTGTGAAAATCAAGGCAAACTGGTCTGCTTGTAAGTTGTCATGACACCAAGTCCACTACCATTAAGCCACAGACACACATCCTGTAGATGGTGGTCATTGCTAGCACGCACTGGTTCAACAATACCTGACACAGACAATATCATCACTCTTCAATTACAGTCTAGCAGCTCAGACTCTTACTGGTCAATGATGATAATTTCACAAAATAAAGCAGTAAACATCAGCTAACACTTCTCTTTTTGTCCCTGTCTCTCTCTCATTCTCTGTCTCTCTCCATATATGTTTACCATGTTTGTCTGCAATGTGATGTCATGTGCTTAACACTCTTGACACTCTTAACAACAATATTGACAGGTTACAAGACAATGGCATAGTTATTGTAATTTCTATTACACTTTTAAGGTTTCCATGTGAATCCCCATCACACACACACACACACACACACACACACACACACACATATATATATATATATATATATATATATATATATATATATATATATATATATATATATATATATATATAGTTGCTGATGATATAATTGACAACAAACATATATGCATGGGCAGATGAACATGTTGGTGTGTGCATGCGTACGTGTATGTGTACATATGTACGTACATTCACGAGTACACACACACATCATCAAATCATCATCAATTATCTTCAACTCATATGCTGGTTGAAAAGCTTCCTAATCATCCTATTTATAGCTGTCTGTCTTTAAATCCCATGTGTGTCTGCATCAACATATCCGTGCATGTCTCTATTATAAATGTCTTCTCTTGTCCCCAATATTTCACTCATCAACAGATCCATGCAAGACTCTGTTATAAATGTCTTCCTCTTGTCCCCAATATTTCACTCAACAGATCCATCCAAGCCTCTATTATAAATGTCTTCCTCTTGTCCCCAATATTTCACTCATCAACAGATCCATCCAAGCCTCTGTTATAAATGTCTTCCTCTTGTCCCCAATATTTCACTCATCAACAGATCCATCCAAGCCTCTATTATAAATGTCTTCCTCTGGTCCCCAATATTTCACTCATCAACAGATCCATCCAAGCCTCTATTATAAATGTCTTCCTCTGGTCCCCAATATTTCACTCAACAGATCCATCCAAGCCTCTGTTATAAATGTCTTCCTCTTGTCCCCAATATTTCACTCATCAACAGATCCATCCAAGCCTCTATTATAAATGTCTTCCTCTTGTCCCCAATATTTCACTCATCAACAGATCCATCCAAGCCTCTATTATAAATGTCTTCCTCTTGTCCCCAATATTTCACTCATCAACAGATCCATCCAAGCCTCTATTATAAATGTCTTCCTCTGGTCCCCAATTATAAATGTCTTTCTCTGGTCCCCAATTATAAATGTCTTCCTCTGGTCCCCAATTATAAATGTCTTCCTCTGGTCCCCAATTATAAATGTCTTCCTCTGGTCCCCAATTATAAATGTCTTCCTCTGGTCCCCAATTATAAATGTCTTCCTCTTGTCCCCAATATTTCACTCCCAGCACTCACGTTGATGCCGACTCATGTTTCAGAGTGTGATCAAGCCATGAGAGTTTTGTCCTGGTAAATATTGCATATAAACCGACTTCTTCCTTGAGCAATCATTCTTCCTGCCAAAATGTTCATCTGGCTTTTGTTATTCTCCTTCTCGTCAGAATCCAAACTGATGCACATTTAGCATTTCTACAATATTCAAAATTGGTCAATGAATTATTCATAACATTATTGTTGAGGATTGTCAGATCAAGTTGACAGGACAAAACTACTCACAATCTGACCATTTTAGCACTGGTGTAAGTACCGATAAGGTGTATGTTTTACACTTTAGCATATGTTATGAACATGGTGAATCGACTATTGTGGAGTATAAACTGCATCCTGTTTTACTGTTATTGTGATTCCATTAATTCCTGATGTTTCCTGTTGGTAAATGTTACCAGTGGAGCTCTTAAAACTGGCATATGTTGTTTCCCAGAGAGAGAGAGAGAGAGAGAGAGAGAGAGAGAGAGAGAGAGAGAGAGAGAGAGAGAGAGAGAGAGAGAGAGAGAGAGAGAGAGAGAGAGAGAGAGAGAACGAGAGTGAGTGAGTGAGCGAGCAAGTGAGAGAGAAGGATAGTGTGAGTGAGTGAGTGTGTGTGTGTGTGTGTGTGTGTGTGCGTGTGTGTGTGCGTGTGTGTGTGTAATATCATAATAACAAGCTATTCATGAGAAAACAGGTCAGCTGGAGTGAGATCAGAAGTTGCATATGATCAACAGATAGGCACTTCCCTGGTGGACAGTTGCTGACCTTATTAATGAGCCTGTGGGCAAACAAAGATGGCCAGCTCTCTCGCTGTCTGTGGAAGTTCAGCGTGACCAGGGCATCAACCCCAACAGACAGGTAGTTGTTCATGATGTAAGTCTGCGAACACAAGCCATGTACAAGTCACACCAAAATCTTCTTCTAGGGCACATCCATCTTCTAGGAGAAAGGGACATCTTCTAGGAGAAAGGGACATCTTCTAGGAGAAAGGGACATCTTCCAGACCTTCCACTCACTCCCTTCTGGACCAGTCTCTCCAGATATGGATACTCCATCTCTTCAGCTGCACTCTCTGTCTGATCCTGGAGAGCCTTCCCCACATCACCTTTATCATAAAGTAGCTATCCCCCCATGAGGGGCAGCAGCAGTCAATCTACCAGCCTGTTCATTGCCCCACACATCTGCATGTCCTGGGGAGACAACCCATGACATGTTCACAACTTCTGTCCTGTCAAAGCGATGGCATCCAATCCACCTGCCGCAGGTCCATACACAAGGGCTGTTCAGTTTTACATGGCCTTCTCAATTCAACACCGTGGTTTTATCTTTTGAATTCTCCTTTTCACTTGTTGACTTCTTGTGGCTCGTTATCTTCATCTTGACAAGTTCATATCATTGAGTGACGTGACTTACAACTGTCAACATATCACCGTTACGGCTGGTTAAATGTTGCTCTTTCCTTCTGTACCATCTCTAACTACTGACCGCTAGAACTCAACTCAACACATATTTGAATTTAACAATTCAACACAGGCTGCGTTTTCTACACTCTATTGTCATTTGAAATACAATACAGTTCATTTATACAAACGCAGTTGTCCAACAACACCATATAATACGTATAAAATCGACATAACTATTCTATCATTATTATGGCAACACAATCACTAGCCATTGCCAACTTCACAATGTAACCCGGTCCACACTCGACCACTGTCCAACGCATAATGACTTTCAAGGAGACGCTTCACTTTTTTCACGCAGCGTCTCCCGGCGCTTTTCACGCTCTGTGACCAACGCTCATAGGCGGGTCACTTTTCACAGTCTAGTGTACAAACTAGACTTTCATTTGTACAAACTAGACTTTCATTCTGAACAAAGCTATGAGCTACGATACTGTTAAATTGGGTCATGGCACCTCCCAGAACATGCCAGTTGGCACTTTTCAAAGCAACCTCTGCGAGTCCATTTCGAACACAACATTCCTGACTGTGCCACTTTCTAACCATCGGAAGGTGGCCATCACAGTCTCAACTTTCATTGCCATGCCCCCGGGAAGGTTAACCTGGTCAACAAATACCCGCAGAAGTCAGATGTGTCGGCCTAATGGTGCAAGAATGCAGCTCTGCTGTAAACAGCACAATGCAATCACGTCCGGAAAAAAACTCCGGATGAGCGAAGAAGAAGACAATTGTCATGCTAGATGTTGTGGTAGTATATGCACAGCTTACCTTTGTTTAAACAGTGTCCATTTGTCTTTACAATAAAAACCCACATTCTCCTTTTACCTTCTAGCACAGATCCATCACTGTATGTAGTTACATGGTCAGGGTGTGAGTTGTCTTCTATTAGCTGTTGCATGGACACTCTCTGCCCACTCTCAGCTCCCTCGGACAAAGGTAATTACTACTCTATGCAATGCTTCATTGTGAACATTCTTTGCATCGTCACCCCAAGGTAATAACTCTATGCAATGCTTAGTTGTTGGGGGAACAAGTCCCATTCTACTCCAGGTGTTATACAGCACATTCCACACACCTAGAATGATCCAGCCTCATAAAATGAATGACTACCCAGGGAAGGTTAACCCAATCAACAAATGCCCGCAGAAGTCGGATGTGTCGGCCTAACAGCACAAGAAAACAGCTCTGCTGTAAACAGGCACAACGCAATCACATTCGAAAAAAAACTCCAGATGAATGCAGAAGAAGAAATGAATGACTAAACACAAGTCATGTATCAGGAAATGTTATAGGGGAACAGGAAACCCTTCTCGGGATACACACAATCTGTTTGGGCAATAGGAAACATATGTGAGAGGAATCTTCTAATGGAGCAGGGACACTTCTGGGGGGACACAGAGTCCATTTGGGCAATAGGAAGCATATCATGTGAGAGAAGCGCAGGTCTGCATGGCCAAATGGCTAAGAATACGTGTTCTTAAACATCTGTTGTGCTGATGCCGAGGTTAGGGGTTCAACCCCTACACCGGATAGTTGGACTAAAATGTTGACCTGTCGTCCTTGACTTTCGGATGTAAATTAAAAGTACCTCTGAAGTCGGAGTGGGTTGGCCTGATGGCGAAGGGACACTGTTAATAGGAAAAGCTGATCTACACGCAAAATTCAGTCCATCACTACAATAAATAGTGTGTATGGACTACGCTTGAATTCAAAGCGAGCGAGCGGAAAAAAAAAAAACAACAACAACAATGTGACAGGAATGTTCTAATGGTGCAGGGACACTTCTGGAGGGACACAGAATCTGTTTGGGTAATAGGAAACATATCATGTGAGAGGAATGTTCTAATGGTGCAGGGACATTTCTGGAGGGACACAGAATCTGTTTGGGTAATAGGAAACATGTCATGTGAGAGGAATGTTCTAATGGTGCAGGGACATTTCTGGAGGGACACAGAATCTGTTTGGGTAATAGGAAACATATCATGTGAGAGGAATGTTCTAATGGTGCAGGGACACTTCTGGAGGGACACAGAATCTGTTTGGGTAATAGGAAACATATCATGTGAGAGGAATGTTCTAATGGTGCAGGGACATTTCTGGAGGGACACAGAATCTGTTTGGGTAATAGGAAACATATCATGTGAGAGGAATGTTCTAATGGTGCAGGGACATTTCTGGAGGGACACAGAATCTGTTTGGGTAATAGGAAACATATCATGTGAGAGGAATGTTCTAATGGTGCAGGGACACTTCTGGAGGACACAGAATCTGTTTGGGTAATAGGAAACATATCATGTGAGAGGAATGTTCTAATGGTGCAGGGACACTTCTGGAGGGACACAGAATCTGTTTGGGTAATAGGAAACATATCATGTGAGAGGAATGTTCTAATGGTGCAGGGACACTTCTGGAGGGACACAGAATCTGTTTGGGTAATAGGAAACATATCATGTGAGAGGAATGTTCTAATGGTGCAGGGACATTTCTGGAGGGACACAGAATCTGTTTTGGGTATAGGAAACATATCATTGTGAGAGGAATGTTCTAATGGTGCAGGACACTTCTGGAGGGACACAGAATCTGTTGGGCATAGGAACATATCATGTGAGAGGAATGTTCTAATGGTGCAGGGGACATTTCTGGAGGGACACAGAATCTGTTGGTAATAGGAAAACATATCATGTGAGAGGAATGTTCTAATGGGTGCAGGGACACTTCTGAGGACACAGAATCTGTTTGGGCAATAGGAAACATATCATGTGAGAGGAATGTTCTAATGGTGCAGGGACCTTCTGGAGGGACACAGAATCTGTTTGGGCAATAGGAAACATATCATGTGAGAGGAATGTTCTAATGGTGCAGGGACATTTCTGGAGGGACACAGAATCTGTTTGGGAATAGGAAACATATCATGTGAGAGGAATGTTCTAATGGTGCAGGGACAAATTCTGGAGGGACACAGAATCTGTTTGGGCAATAGGAAACATATCATGTGAGAGGAATGTTCTAATGGTGCAGGGACATTTTTGGGGGGACAAAAATCTGTTTGGGAATAGGAAACATATCATGTGAGAGGAATGTTCTAATGGTGCAGGGACACTTCTGGAGGGACACAGAATCTGTTTGGGAATAGGAAACATATCATGTGAGAGGAATGTTCTAATGGTGCAGGGACTTTTTGGAGGGACACAGAATCTGTTTGGGAATAGGAAACATATCATGTTAGAGAATGTTCTAATGGGCAGGGACACTTCTGGAGGGACACAGAATCTGTTTGGGTAATAGGAAACATATCATGTGAGAGGAATGTTCTAATGGTGCAGGGACATTTCTGGAGGGACACAGAATCTGTTTGGGTAATAGGAAACATATCATGTGAGAGGAATGTTCTAATGGTGCAGGGACACTTCTGGAGGGACACAGAATCTGTTTGGGCAATAGGAAACATATCATGTGAGAGGAATGTTCTAATGGTGCAGGGACACTTCTGGAGGGACAAACAATCTGTTTGGGCAATAGGAAACATATCATGTGAGAGTAATGTTCTAATGGTGCAGGGACACTTCTGGAGGGACACAGAATCTGTTTGGGTAATAGGAAACATATCATGTGAGAGGAATGTTCTAATGGTGCAGGGACATTTCTGGAGGGACACAGAATCTGTTTGGGTAATAGGAAACATATCATGTGAGAGGAATGTTCTAATGGTGCAGGGACACTTCTGGAGGGACACAGAATCTGTTTGGGCAATAGGATATATAACATGTGAGAGGAATGTTCTAATGGTGCAGGGACACTTCTGGAGGGACACAGAATCTGTTTGGGCAATAGGAAACATATCATGTGAGAGGAATGTTCTAATGGTGCAGGGACACTTCTGGAGGGACACAGAATCTGTTTGGGCAATAGGAAACATATCATGTGAGAGGAATGTTCTAATGGTGCAGGGACATTTCTGGAGGGACACAGAATCTGTTTGGGTAATAGGAAACATATCATGTGAGAGGAATGTTCTAATGGTGCAGGGACACTTCTGGAGGGACACAGAATCTGTTTGGGGCAATAGGAAACAGATCATGTGAGAGGAATGTTCTAATGGTGCAGGGACATTTCTGGAGGGACACAGAATCTGTTTGGGTAATAGGAAACATATCATGTGAGAGGAATGTTCTAATGGTGCAGGGACATTTCTGGAGGACACAGAATCTGTTTGGGTAATAGGAAACATATCATGTGAGAGGAATGTTCTAATGGTGCAGGGACATTTCTGGAGGGACACAGAATCTGTTTGGGTAATAGGAAACATATCATGTGAGAGGAATGTTCTAATGGTGCAGGGACACTTCTGGAGGGACACAGAATCTGTTTGGGCAATAGGATACATATCATGTGAGAGGAATGTTCTAATGGTGCAGGGACACTTCTGGAGGGACACAGAATCTGTTTGGGCAATAGGAAACATATCATGTGAGAGGAATGTTCTAATGGTGCAGGGACACTTCTGGAGGGACACAGAATCTGTTTGGGCAATAGGAAACATATCATGTGAGAGGAATGTTCTAATAGAAGAGGAAAATGTCTAATACAGCAGAGATGGGAGTCTCCATGGTGAAGTGGTCAAGCCGTTTGACTAGGGCTCCGATGGGTGTGGGTTCGATTCCAGGCCGCGCCCTTCGATACACGAGTGAAATTTTTCGGACATTCCTGTGGATTGTCGCCAGAGCTACGAAGTTCGTGCTTTGTGCGACGCTTTCCGTGCTGCGGAAAGAGACCGAGCCATACGGGGTAAAATCCGGTGCAATGAAGTTGACCCTGTCGACTTTTACGCAACTTTTTTTTTATACAGCAGAGAATCTGTTATGGGTTGGTTGATTGGTTGGTTGGTTGGTTGGTTGGTTGATTGGTTGGTTGGTTGGTTGGTTGATTGATTGGTTGGTTGGTCGGTTGTTAGGTTGGTTGGTGAATTTTCTGGAAGACTGAGATTTAACTCTTAACTTGAGCGTTGACCTTTCAGGTCATTATAGACACAAAAATGGTTTGCGACTATCCATTTGGTTTACTTAAGAAGGTCTAGCTAAACGAAAGATAAACTGACTGTATTTGATTTACCTTGGAGGGTCTGGCTAAACCAAAATGTTTCTCATGCTTGATCTCCACCAACCATCTGCAGCACAGACAAATCACACACAAATTGCTTTAGACACCACAATTACATATTTTTCAGTCAACAAATTCAAATATATCAGTCAACAAATGTAAACATGTTGCATCAGCTAACAAAAATCATCAATATCATTTAGAAAGCTTTCAAAACAAGGCATGCCTAACCTACCTCTTCCAGAAAACAAATCTGCATGCGTATTACTGTCAATGCGTATTACTGTCAATGTGTATTACTGTCAATGTATATTACTGTCAATGTGTATTACTGTCAATGTATATTACTGTCAATGTGTATTACTGTCAATGCGTATAACTGTCAATGTGTGTTACAGTCAATGCGTATTACTGTCAATGTGTATTACTGTCAATGCGTATTACTGTCAATGTGTATTGCTGTCAATGTGTATTACTGTCAGTATGTATTACTGTCAATGCGTATTACTGTCAATGTGTATTGCTGTCAATGTGTATTACTGTTAATGTGTGCTACTGTCAATGTGTATTACTGTCAATGCGTATTACTGTCAATGTGTATTACTGCCAATGTGTGTTACTGTCAATGTGTATTACTGTCAATATGTTGTCCAAGTTTATGGGTTTCTCTGACCAATACATCACCGGCTCTATGGTGAAGAGATTACGGATGTAATTCGTAATCCCACATACTGCATTCAAAGCACAGCTGCAGGCGATTTGGAAGCAGACAGCCTTGCGCTGGTTTTTATAAAAATGGTATGCGAGCCGGCTGTTCAGAAAGCAATGGGAAACTATAGAACATAATATTTTCAAGAAATCACAAATAGCCAAAAATGCTGGGGTTGACTGTGATGTCCTGTATAAGATATGCAACTAACTTAACTACCATCATTAATGCAGCTCAACATTACTTGTCCAGTACATCATAGCTACAGCTCTACTTTGTCTGTCAAGTACATCATAACTACAGTTGTGCTTTGTCTGTCCAGTACATCATAACTATAGCTCTACTTTGTCTGTCCAGTACATCATAACTACACTTTTTTTTTGC
>JACEFZ010026085.1:0-5000 GCA_014155875.1 Cepaea nemoralis
TTATCTCCCACCTCTAGAGATCTTTCTTTAGACCTACGGTTGTAGAAAGCCGCATGTTTTTTCCCTGGCCTTTTTCAAGTTTTGATTTGCCAAGCCCATCCCTTGTGGGTTTTTCTTTCAGTTCCTCCACGTATTTATAGGATGAGATCACTTCTTCTGACTCCCCTCTTCAGCCCAAACTCCTAAACTGGTTTCCCAAACGGTCCTTTGATTGGACGACCAAACAGCAACGTAGGGGTGGTAGCCCTGTTGACCATGAGGAACTTCCCGATAGGAAAAGAGTGCTGCGGGGATATATTCATCCCACCTATCGGGTTTTTCCTGGCAGTTTCCTGAGCATTGTCTCAACGTGCCGTTGAAACGCTCTACTTGTCCTTGGCTTGAGGGTGGTAAGGGCTGGTATGTATGGGGTTGAGTGAAACACCCTAAATACCTCCTCCATGAGTTTTCCACAAAACTGAGATCCATTGTCCGTCAGAATTTGACCCGGGAAAAGCCTAATCTGGAAAAGGCCTCCATCAGTGCGTCCGCCACTCTTTTCGAGTCAATCGTGGTAAAGGGTATGGCTCACCCCACATTGTACAGCAATCCACCATTGTGAGTATATACATGTTCCTCTTCCTAGTCCTGGGAAGTGGACCCACGATATCGATGGCTACCCTCTCGAAAGGAGAGTTCATGATGGGCATCTCACCCAACACCCCCGGGTGCTGTCCAGTGTTTGGGTGCCACCCTCTGGCACTCGGGGCATGACTTCACATCCCGACGCACATCATCTGTCTTTCCCCGGCCCAATAGTAATGGCGGGAAAATCCGCTGCATGGTGGCGGCAATCCCAGTGTCCACAAAAGGAGATGGTATGCCCCATATGAAGAATCGGGGACCGGTGAGTTTTCGGGACGCCCAAACTGACCGTATAGGTTGTCCCCCTTCCTGCTCTCCTGTAGAGTATCCTATTCTTCTGTAGTACTCCCCCCGTCCTGGTGGATCAGCATTTTTCTGCAGCTTTCTGTAGCAAGGACGTAAAGTATCATCCTCACTCTGGGCAGTTCGTAGCTCCCCCGGGATTGGGTTAGTCACAAATTTCGTCTGCCTCTTCCGTTTTCGTCTGAGAGCGAGTCTGCATTGCTCCCATATGGATTGGCTCCCTGGGCATTCCCAAAAAACATACCGGCAACCCAGGTTACTGGAAAAATGGGATCGGTCAAAACGCGGCCTTGATGGTGCCGGTGACGTACCTTGACCGAATCTCCACATTAGCAATGGGCAACTTCATGCACAGCACTCTTCTGTGAGGCTGTTCCATGGTTTCACCTGTGAATTGTTCTGGATGTACCAGATCCGCAGAAATCACGGCCTCCCCGTCCAGTCCTGTGTCGTTAAAACCCCCACTTGACGACCGTTAACCTCTACCAATTCCACTACAGGGGGTTTTTTCCCGGGCTGGAGTCTCTTCCTCGGGCCCCGACCTGTTCGGTGGGGTCCACCCTTTGGTTTCCCGGGGCACACGACGAATTGAGTGTCTCCTGACTTTCCCCCGCAGTCAAAAGCATTGTGGTTTTCGACTTGCATTTGGGTTTCACCATTTTCCCCGTCCTAATTTTCTAGGCCGGACTTGAGTGAGCTCTCCTGGTGGCGAGCTTCCTTGTTGACCTTGGCATTTTTGTGACAACCTCCTTGGAAGTCACTTGACATGCTGCGAAGTGAGGGTTCTTAGCCTTGATTTGCAGTCCCTCGTATTGTGAGAGGGTGACTTACAAATTGAACACCACTTCTCCGACCACGGTCGTTTTGGTGTAGAGCTTGAAGTGCTCTTGCTTCCCTCCTTCTTCTTCTCTGAAATATCCTCTGATTTTTGCACATAAGGTTCCCACTTTTTGGTTCCTGAGTTTTTGGCTTTCTTCTTATCATGTTTCTCTTTACTTTTGGTGTTGGTGGAAAAGGTTTTTTCCCCCGCCTCCCCATGTACCTCGACGAACCGTTCTGCTAATTTAGTCACGAGGTCAATACGTTCCGCTCCTTGTTCTCCCAGGAACGTCCTGAGAGGTTTAGACATTTGCTTCTTCAGCTGGTCGACCACCATGAGCTCTTCCAGACTCTCATAGTCATGTGCGAACCCAGCCCAAAACCATCCACTTATGGAGATAAAATTTTAGACGCAAACTGTAGGCGGCAAACCCAAATCCCCCGGTTCTCGTTTCCTGCTCGAAAATTTTTTTCCCGGGAGGTATGTGACGTAACCTCGAATCGTTTCAGCAGAGCCGTCTTTAACTCGTCATAATTGTTCTCATGTCCTGGTGGCAGGCGAGAAAAAACCTCGTAGCCCGGGCCCGCGTAAACCCTGGGATAGCTTAAAATTCCATTTGTTACGCTCCAGACCCATAGCAACCGACATAGCCTCAAAACGTTGAAGGTACTGGTCAATCTTCTCTTTGTCCTCCTCGTAAACCCTAAAGGAAACTTCATAGCATGGTACCCATGTCCACCTACTGGTGTTGAGCCTGGGATGGAGGAACCTCCAACTGCTCCCTCAGTTTCTCCATTAGATTGACTTTCAACTCAGTTCTCATCCGGTACTCGTGCTCCCTTTTCTGGGCTTCTTGTTCAGCTTCCAGTTCCTAGCTGCTTGCTCAGCTTCAAATTTCTTAGCTGTTTGCTCAGCTTCCAATTTCTTAGCTGCTTGCTCAGCTTCCAATTTCTTAGCTGTTTGCTCAGCTTCCCAATTCCTAGCTTCTTGTTCCAACTCCATCCTTCTCAATTCCAACTCGGCCTTTCGATCTTCCCTTTCTGCTTGACGATACTCTCTCTCCACTTCCTGTATGTAATCCGTTAGAGCAGACCCCGACAATCCCATTTTTTCCCCCCTTTCCCCTTAATTCTCGTGCTTATTTTTAGGGGTGGCCATTTTACAGAGAGGTAAGCTAGCAGGTCGAGTACAATATAACTGCAAATTACTATACAGATATATGAACAAGTACTATAAATCTAGATATTACCACACACAGCACATTCACTCAGTGACAAGAGGAGAATCAGGACCACAGACCTATGCAGACGTGTGAAGTGTGAACAGGTAAGATATTAGTCCTAACCCCTATCCACATTCACTCTCGCTGGATTCTCCAAAATGATATCTCCCTCTTATAACTAAGGATCCTGTGTCAAAAGACCCCGTTTTCAGAAAATTCCATTGTCAAAGGTTCCTGCTTGAAGGAGATCTCGCTGTCCAAAGATTCCGTTTACGGGAGATCCCGCTGTCCAAAGATTCCGTTATCGATCCCCCAATAATGTCGTGTCCTCCTTTAAAGTGTCGTCCCTGGAGTGAAGAGAGTCAACACCACATCATAATATTTTTTCCTATCAATATCCTGGAGAATCCACCAGCTTCCGTCCAACACACTCCATCAGCCCGTAGACACCTTTTCCTATCACTCTCTCACTGTCGTACTATGCCCCCTCTCATACTTCCCCAACGCAACATACTCAACAACTCTTGCTTCTAAAAATTAACACAGATAATTTATTAAAAGAAAAGTGTAACGTATATGAGACGTGTATGCGAAGAAAATGTGTGTCGTGTATTATAAAATAAATGTATGTGTCAGCCCTCAAAGTTCAGGATCTAGTGCACACATCATGGCAAGGATTACACGACATCACACGAGTCAGTACACTAGACCTCACCGAAGTCGTATCCTTTTCTCCAGACATGTCCTCCTCCAGGAACTCTGATGACCATGAGATCTGAATCCCTGTAAATATATAATCGTGGAAAAAAACTATATTTTTCCTAACGCAACTGTTCCTAATAGTTTATAGAAAACTCCGGTTCAAAATTTCCGGGCGGTGAAAAAAAAATGGAAACTGCCCTATGAACGACTTTTTCTTTGTAAATGTTCCTAGTTCTATATTAAAACAGTTTTTGTCTATACCCCAATAGAGTCCTTTATTTTTGTTCTGTCAAAAGGAACTGAATATCCATCACTACGGTGTGTTAAAACTGGTAGACCTAAACTCATTCGGTATTTACCCTGTAGGATAATAAACATTCAGCCCCACTGAGAAATGTTGATCATTTTCCTTAGCTAAGCTTTTTTGTAAGTTGCTGGCCAATCTTCCTGCGCCAAACTTTACCCGGGATCGGATTTTCCCTTGGGGCCGTGTTCTTCATTTCAACCCGGGAAACCTGTAACATAAATCATATACCGGTGATAGCTCCCCGTCACTGATCTTATTAGATGTCGTGGCCCTCGGCCCCGCTCAAAAAAATAATGAACCACTCTGTCATGGACAGATGTGAACCATAGTTATCATCAGGCCAAGACAAGAAAAAAAAAACAAAAAAACGAAGCGGGCCCCGCCCCCCAGGGACACCTACGGGGAAAATCCCAATTATCCCTCCTTACTCAATTCTCAACTAGTAAAGCATCAACACTTCACTAATTATTTTTAACTAACAGAGCTAATTATCACTCTCTAGTTTTTAAAAAGGCACACCCATTTAATTTGAACTAATTTAAAAGGTTTACTTGGCAACATGCAGTAGACAAATTCATCCCCCTTTGCCATGACAGGCACGGTAAATTAAATTAACTCAATTTGAACGGTAACATTTTCCCATCAAACCACAGTGCCGAACCGTCCACTAAAATCCAAGGTTGAGTTCAACTGGCCTCTCCAAAATGGTTTTCTGGCAAACCCTAAAATGGTCACGGACAGGGGTTTATGTCCTGCGGTGTTATTTTGGGGATATCATCCATTGTCAAGAATCGATTTTTTCCCGGCTCCCTCAATGTCAAAGTTTTATCAGTTGTTTTTACTCCCCCAAAAAACTAAAGGTTTTTGTATTCCCACAACAGTTTTCCCCCAAAAAGTGCCAATCTTCTTTACGTCCGGAAACTAGAAGACAGACGGACTGTTTTCTTCCGAGCTGAGTACTTCCGCTTCCAATCCTACCTTGTTATAATCTGTCAAAGCGATGTATGATTCAGCTCATTCAC
>JACEFZ010026085.1:10000-15000 GCA_014155875.1 Cepaea nemoralis
TATGCTGCGGACTCTATTCTTGTCAGTCGAGGAGAGAAAAAGATGTCTTTAGAGCTTTACTGAACCAATCCTGGTGTACAGATGTGAATCAGCGACAATTAACATACTAATTTTGAATAATGTGGAAAATAAATACAAGTGGTTTTATAGAAGAAGTATGAGAACACCGCGAATGGGATAAAAGTTATAATGAAAATATGTTGAAAGACGTTAATTAACGCAACAGAATTCTTAATCACATAAGATAAAGGAGTTTCACATTCTTTGGGAATGTTTTGGGAAGGAGAAAGTTGGAGAACGTCGTGACAATGAGAAAATTGGAAGGTATGAGAAAAAGGAAGTTGACTGAGAGAAAAGATACTGGACAAGTTGACACCTTATCGTGGAGGAACATCGATATCACAAATTATTGGGAGTAAGCGAGACACAAAGCTGCAGACAGACGCTTTCACTAACGCCAGACGACATGACATATATAATAAAGAATCTAGTCGTTGACGTACCTTCGATTGTTTGCAGAGCTAGCGTCATGTTGCAATCTTTATTTTCAAATTGGTCGTTCAACATCTGTAGAACAAATTTATACTTTGTGTTTGGTTGTAATCCTGAAACTGTATAGTTCGTCAGATGAAACAGTGATTTTTCTTCGAAAATTCTGGTCGTAAAATATTTACACGAAAGTGCCAAACAGATCTGAACCTCGATTTTTACGATGACCTTAATCCCAAGTTGTCCAGCACTCCATGACAGCACGGCATTCGTATCTGACACTGACACGAGCTTCACGTCACGTGGACAGACCGGAGGCTCTGTCAATGGAATAAGTTTGGAAAGTACAGTTATTGTTAATCACCACTGTAAGTGCAATATTTTAACAGATTGAGTGAAACACAAAAAGTAGGTTGGAACTAAACAAAAATGGATACCGGAAAATTTGAATGAGATCAAACTAGATTTATCTATTTATTTCATTTATTCGCTGGCTTTGTGCTAGGTCGTAGTCTACACGACTACTACTACTACTACTACGACCAGTAGCAGCAGCAGCAATAATAGTAGTAGTAGTAGTAGTAGTAGTAGTAGTAGTAGTAGTAGTAGTAGTAGTAGTAGTAGTAGTAGTAGTAGTCGTGGTGGTTGTGATAGTGGTGGTGGTGGTGGTGATGGTGGTGGTGGTGGTGGTGGTGGTGGTGGTGGTGGTGGTGGTGGTGGTGGTGGTGGTGATGGTGGTGGTGGTGGTGGTGGTGATGGTGGTGGTGGTGGTGGTGGTGGTGGTGGCGGCTGCAGCAGCAGCAGCAACAGTAGTAGTAGTAGTAGTAGTAGTAGTAGTAGTAGTAATGGTGGTGGTGGTAGTAGTAGTAGTAGTAGTAGTAGTAGTAGTAGTAGTAGTAGTAGTAGTAGTAGTAGTAGTAGTAGTGGTAGTGGTAGTGGTAGTGGTAGTAGTAGTAGTAGTAGTAGTAGTAATAGTAGTAGTAGTAGTAGTAGTAGTAGTAGTAGTAGTAGTAGTAGTAGTAGTAGTAGTAGTAGTAGTAGTAGTAGTAGTAGTAGTAGTAGTAGTAGTAGTAGTAATAGTAGTAGTAGTAGTAGTAGTAGTGTTTGCTACTACTAGTTAGTGCAAAGAACTGATTTTACTTGAGGGTTAGCTTTCCCAATTACCTGTGTTCCCCGCCATCAGGCGAACAATCCTCCGACTTCTAAGATACTTGTTTTTTACGTCCCTACTTCAAGGACGACAAGTCAACATTTAAATTCAACTGACAGGTGTGATGAACGAACCCACTACGCGGCTATCAGAAGAGACAATTTAAGACTGTTAATCATCTCAGCCACGCCAACTTCAAATGTGAGGTATATTAATGGCGTCTTGAGAATGACACGACTTAAAAGTTATTAATATGGTAGCAGACTTGTTATATTACTTATCACATTAAAGGGGGTTTGCATAAGGAACAATACTCTATATAATCCCATGGCAGATACGGGAAGTCGCTAAAGACGATCAATCATCCCATGGCACTTAATCAGTTAATATATATACAAAATGGAAGCATAAGTTCACAACAACAAACAATCTGTACTAGCAAAATCTGGATATTTCAATTCATTATCAAAAAGCATCATAGATTAAATTTGATGTGTTATTTGTTATGTTGTTGCTTTCATTACAAAGTGCTATCTTCTTCTTCTTCTTCTTCTTCTTCTTCTTCTTCTTCTTCTTCTTCTTCTTCTTCTTCTTCTTCTTCTTCCTCTTCTTCTTCTTCTTCTTCTTCTTCTTCTTCTTCTTCTTCTTCTTCTTCTTCTTCAGCGTTCGGAGCCATTGAGGTTCTTTGCTGCAGATACAATCCGTCTCCATTCGTCTCTCTGGTTGACCTTCTCTTGCCAGTCGTTGATTCCAAGTGCTTGTAGGTCTGTATATATATTATCTCTCCACCGTCTTCTAGGTCTACCTCGGGGTCTACGGTCATTTATTTCCTGAGTGTAAGCGAGTTTTGTTTCCCTATTATCTTCCATACTTTCTATATGCTCCAGCCATTGCAGTCTGTTAGCCTTCATGATATCAGTGATTAGCGGGGACTTAAGATCATAAATGTCTTTGTTGCTTCTTTTCCACTTTCCACTTTGTGTATCCCTAATGATCCCAAAGATGCGTCTTAATACTTTGTTCTCAAAGGTTTGTACCAAGGCTTCGTCTCCTTTCGTTGTACTCCAGGTGCGTGCGTGCGTGCGTGCGTGCGTGCGTGCGTGCGTGCGTGCGTGCGTGCGTGCGTGCGTGCGTGCGTGCGTGCGTGCGTGCGTGCGTGCGTGCGTGTGTGTGTGTGTGTGTGTGTGTGTGTGTGTGTGTGTGTGTGTGTGTGTGTGTGTGTGTGTGTGTGTGTGTGTGTGTGTGTGTGTGTGTGTGTGTGTGTGTGTGTGTGTGTGTGTGTGTGTGTGTGTGTGTGTGTGTGTGTGTGTGTGTGTGTGTGTGTGTGTGTGTGTGTGTGTGTGTGTGTGTGTGTGTGTGTGTGTGTGTGTGTGTGTGTGTGTGTGTGTGTGTGTGTGTGTGTGTGTGTGTGTGTGTGTGTGTGTGTGTGTGTGTGTGTGTGTGTGTGTGTGTGTGTGTGTGTGTGTGTGTGTGTGTGTGTGTGTGTGTGTGTGTGTGTGTGTGTGTGTGTGTGTGTGTGTGTGTGTGTGTGTGTGTGTGTGTGTGTGTGTGTGTGTGTGTGTGTGTGTGTGTGTGTGTGTGTGTGTGTGTGTGTGTGTGTGTGTGTGTGTGTGTGTGTGTGTGTGTGTGTGTGTGTGTGTGTGTGTGTGTGTGTGTGTGTGTGTGTGTGTGTGTGTGTGTGTGTGTGTGTGTGTGTGTGTGTGTGTGTGGTGTGTGTGTGTGTGTGTGTGTGTGTGTGTGTGTGTGTGTGTGTGTGTGTGTGTGTGTGTGTGTGTGTGTGTGTGTGTGTGTGTGTGTGTGTGTGTGTGTGTGTGTGTGTGTGTGTGTGTGTGTGTGTGTGTGTGTGTGTGTGTGTGTGTGTGTTGGGAAGACTGAGAGAGAAGATGCCAGACAATTTAACAGCATGGCATGAGTATCAGAAATTATTGGCAGGACACGAGACTTAGGTCTTGGGACAAGCATGTTCACCAACACTATATGGTATTAACTATAAGAAGACGAATTTAGTATTTAACATACCTTTCTTTGTTGATAGAAATAGCGTCACATTGCAATCTGTATTTTCGAATTTCTCGTTCTGTATCTGTAGGGCAAGTTTGTACATTTTGTTTGGTTGTAATCCTGAAACTGCATAGTTTATTTGTTGAAACGGTGATACGTCTTCGACATTTATTCTACTGAAATGTCTACAAGAAGATGGCACGTCACAGATTTGAACCGTGATATATACGACGACTTTGCGCCCCAGTTGTCCAGGTCTCCATGATAGTGTGGCATTCTTATCTGACACTGACACCAGCTTCACGTCACGTGGACAGACCGGAGGCTCTGAATATTGAATCAGTAACGAAAAGCATCAGATTATGTATTTGCAACTTTAAATACAATATGTTAATATGCATCGACAATGAAAACTTATATTTATAACAAAAGCAAACTGTACTAGCAAATGGTCAGCATGTTTTTCATCCTCCAAACTGCTACCTTCGCCATAGTGCTTCTAATACTGATCTCTTCAAGGTACATTCTATCAGATGTTATGACTGTTTCGAGATAGTTGTACCGATTCACATGTTTAAGAATATTCCCATTTACCCGTATATTACATTGTGGTATTTCTTTCGTCCTAGTGGCGACCTAGGGGGCTGAGTGGTCTCGAGGTATGGTGTCCGCCTTGTGTGCTGGAGGTCCCGGGTTCAGGCACCGGTGAGGACCGGGATTTATTTAAAAAATCCACCTGGACTTCCAGTAATAAAATTTCCCCTGGTCTCTGGGTAGTGAGATCGGACGCCTGTGTGTATTGTTGCTCACGTAAAATATCCCTTGACAGTTGGAAATCGAAAAAGAGTAGCCTAAAGGCGCTGCCCGGACAAAATTTCGAGTTAAAAATCTACCCAAAGTATTTCAGGATCCTCGCCGATGCAACGGAGTTCGTGCATTGAGCTGAGTTTCTCCAGACTCAGGTTTGAGTTAGGAGGAAAACGTAGCACTTATGGTTAATCCAGCACTTTGGGTTTTAGTAAAACCCGCCTGTGCATGTGATGTGATCCAACGACTAAAAATAAATTAAACTAGTGGAGACCATAATCTCTGTCTTTACAATTACTCTACCCCTAGTTGACGGAATTGTCTGGCTTACTGAAAAAGCGCGTGCGGGGGTGGCAAACTGTTAATATAGTTGATTTAGTGGGGCAAAGCCTTATGTCCCTGTCAATCCGTTAAGTTTGAAATGATTAATTTTGTAGTTAAGTTTCCTACATTTCAGCGCCGCGCTAAGGTACTGATTCGAAACAATGTTTGTGTAGTGGACACAGCCTGGGTGAATACAACAGTTAGTTGAGATTATAGGAGTAAATAGTAT
>JACEFZ010026086.1:5000-7500 GCA_014155875.1 Cepaea nemoralis
CCATCTCATAACGGCGCTCTCATTACGCCCATCTCATCACGCCCCTCTCATCACGCCCCTCCCATCACGCCGTTCTCATCACGCCCCTCTCATCACGGCGCGCTCATCACGCCCCTCTCATCACGGCGGTCTCATTACGACGCTCTCATTACGCTCCTCTCATCACGCCTCTCTCATCACCCTCCTCTCATCACGACGCTCTCATCACGCACCTCTCATCACGGCGCTCTCATCACGCCCCTCTCATCACGCCCCTCTCATCACGCCCCTTTTCATCCGACATACAGGACTTCACGCTGGAGTTCACAGCCAGCGAATACAAGCAAGCAAGCAAACGTATTCGCAACATTTGTCTCAGGAACCACATTTCCCTTGCTTCAAAGCTCTTCCTAATGTGTCCATTAACGGTTAATGATTCACTTCCATACAGTACGAAAAATAAAAATAAAAATAAAAAAACATTTAATATTTTCATTCGAAGCCCCCTTGTAAAACAGGCTCTATATAACATTTCAGGACTGTGTTTCTAACATTCAATTTTAGTGACTTATTGCTTAAGATACGCTTGTCTTCTTGCTTGCTTGTGTTCGCTGGCTAACTCCAGCGCGAAGTCCTGTATGTCGGATGAAGACATCCTGTTGTCCACCATGAGTGTGATGTCATACCGGACCTGAGGTTTGCGTGAGTATCCGTTGTCTCATGTCTGGCTTATTGGTGTGCAGACTGGTGGTTCCTCGCCGTACAGGCAGATACTCTCCGACTTCGGAAGAATCAGCGATCCTACTACGTTAGCCAGGACCCTGAAGGGACCTGTTGCCCAGGACGCACGACTAGGACGTGTTAGTAGGTCTTGGCCAGTATAGAACCTGACACTGGTGACTTGGAAACACCACTGCGTCCCTGTCTTCTTCTTATAATCCATGTCGTATGGCGTTGGTGATAAGTCTGTCCACAACCTTCTGTCTCAGGTACTGTCAATAATTTCAGATATTAATGTTCCTCCGTCACATGATGTCTGACCTTTCAGCATCTTCTCTCATGTCTCTCGCTGCCTCTCTTCCCTTCCAGTCTTTCTGTTGTGACGACATACCCCAGCTTCCCTTTCTCATGACATGCCAAACGTGTGGACTGCCCACTTCTGCTGCTAGTATCCAGTTCTCTTTCTCAGCTAACTTCTTTCAAAATATCTTCATTGCTCCTTCTATCTGTTCAGATAGTGTTCTCATAACACTTCTATAAACCAACATAAATAATGTCTGGCTTTGTCTGCTCATTGTCCACGTTTCTCTTCCGTAATCAGGATTGGTTCAAAATAGCTCTTAAGAATTATTTGCCTTACCTCGGCAGACAACGATAAATTGCAGAGAATATCCGTCATCTTGTCATATACTGCCTTTTCTTGTTCTATTCTACATTTAACTGTCTTAAAACATCTTCCATCTTCTTTCATTAAAGTATCAACGTATCTACACACATTGATTTGTTTCAGATTCATTCCAAGCACTTTTTTTTGTTGCATTTGAGTATACGTTTTCTTTGTAATAACTATTACTTCTGTTTTTCTGTTAGGTTAAGCCCGCCTGTTTTGACTTTCCTTTTGCAATGTTATCTATCATTTCTTGTAACTGTAATTCATTTTCAGCGACTCAAACCATGTCATCAACATAACACAGAAGGTTTACATTATGACCACCAACTGATCGTCCTGGCCTGTCTTATGTGGATCTCACTATTAAGACACGTATAATAGTGTGACATTACAGGTTAGGCACGTGATCGTACAGGACACAAGTCTTCGCGTTGTTAGAAACATACTTTATTAGCTGAATCGTTCTATTTCAGCACACATGATGGAGACTCACTTCTTGGTGTTGACATCTATCTCGCTGGCCCCCAAGTGACGTGTGTGTTTTCCTAGATACACTTCTTCATTCGTGCACACACGTTCACTATGGTTTTCCCCCTAGTCAAGGAATGCGCAGCATTCCTTAACTCTTTACTCCTAACCTAATTCCCTCACTGTTACAATACCTCCCCTTCTTCAAAGGAGAATTTTTCTCTGAAAAAATCTCAACCCCAACTTCTTAATCCTTAACTTACATCTCTATTCTACAATAACAACAATTCCATATATATTCCTAACTCAATTCTCCTATCTCCTCATAGCCAATTGCTAACCAGAGACAATAATATCGAAACTCTCTACAAAACTCGTTATAAAGTTCTCTAGAAAACTTTCTACAAAACTCTCCATAAAATTCCCCACAATACAAAAGTCTCCATAAGCGAACCGCTTTTAACTTTAAAATGTCCATCTAAATTATGATTGACAAAACTGAAGATATTCCCCTTATCCTTTATTTCCCCCTTATTCACATTCTCACACTCTCAGTATTCTAGGATAGACAGAAAAAAATAGCTAGATTAGATTTGGGTAGGTGCGCACCTGAAAATAATAAAAGTAAGGAAAAAGTAAGAAAGTAAGAAGTAATCACCTTTC
>JACEFZ010026086.1:12500-23081 GCA_014155875.1 Cepaea nemoralis
CGAGAGAGGAACCATGTTGCATGAGCAACACGTGGTCTCTAAATCCAGCCCAGGCTTTGTGTTATGGAGAGATATAACGCCATTTTACAAACTATCGCCTGTCAAGTGGGCAAGGTGCCAGTCATTACTGATAATGACAATAATGACAGTTATAGAGATAATAATGTGAAGGTATGTAAAATTGCGGCCACGATAATAACAATGTGTGGATGCAAACATGTCTGACGACTGAACGTTAATAACCCATGTTGTTGAAGGGGAAAAAAACACGCTTACAAACTAACAAGTATTTTACAGTACAACAATATTCTACGGTATACCGCAGGTGTATTATTTGTCTAAATACTTATGTGACCTAATGTCCCTCTTATCGCGACAATAGCGGGAAAATTCTAAGGCCGGGGACAATAGAATCCAGTTAACGAGCCAGAAAAGCTGTTTAGCTGCCAACCAATCCCACTTCTTTGGTCAGGTAATGTTCAATGTATTCAAATAGGGTCGGGTATTTTGTCTGAATGCGGTGACGTGTCAATTAACCACCGAGTGGAAATAGCAGATTTGGTTCAAGTATGTCTATTAATAAGGAGTTGATTGTCGAGACGCTAGAATAATAATCATCATGTGCCTTATCGTGAGGTGTAGACATGCATGTCTCTCCACAGATTTCGGTTCCTGGTGTTCCTGGTGGTGGCAGCATTGATGATACTTCTCTATGTCTTAGATTATAAAACACCCTTTCTCTCTCTTACTGCTTCTAGTTTCTCGACAGCGAATATCTCGATATTTCTTACACCAAACTTATAGTTTCTCTACATCCAATATCTGGACCTTGCTTACAACAAACTTCAAGTTTCTCGACATCCAATATCTGGACATTGCTTACACCAAACTTCTAATTTCTCTACATTAAATATCTGGACGTTGCTTACACCACACTTCTAGTTTCTCTACATCAAATTTTTTGACATTGCTTGCACCTAACTTCTAGTTTCGCTATTGCTGGCACCAAACTTCAAAGTTTCTCTACATCCAATATCTGGACATTGCTTACACTAAACTTCTAATTTATTTACTTCCATATCTTGACATTGCTTACACTAAACATCAAGTTTCTATACTTCCAATATCTGGACATTACTTACACTAAACTTCAAGTCTCTCTACTTCCAATATCTGGACATTGCTTACACTAAACTTCAAGTTTCTCTATCTCCAATATTTGTCGTTTTCTATGCCAAAGTATTGTAAATTGATTTTATTTTGTAAGATGTTGTGCATGTACGTTACATTTACAATAACGCTGCCATATCACATTTTTTTCAGGTTTATAAAATCGTTTCACAAATGTTCTATAATCCTCCCTCTCTCTTAGTATTAATATTATTTATCATTATTGTTATCCCACTCCCCTCTCATTCTCTATGTAATCTCCACCTCTCTCTCTCTCTCTCTCTCTCTCTCTCTCTCTCTCTCTCTCTCTCTCTCACGGGCTCTTCTCCACTTCTCCACTTTCCCTCCTTTATATAGGCCTCTCTCTCTCATTCAAGCTCTTCCCCCCCCCCCCGCCCCTATCATCTCTCTCCAGCTTTCTATAATTTTCTCCACCTCCTCCCTTTCCCTCTCTCACTCTTTCTCTTTGAATTGCTTCCAATCCTTCGTTTGTCATCTACAACAATATCTGGGATGAAGTAAATGCAATTGTATTAATACCATAGAGTGGTCTTTCTTTCTTTCTTTCTTTCTTTCTTTCTTTCTTTCTTTCTTTCTTTCTTTCTTTCTTTCTTTCTTTCTTTCTTTCTTTCTTTCTTTCTTTCTTTCTTTCTTTCTCTTTCTTTCTTTCTTTCTTTCTTTCTTTCTTTCTTTCTTTCTTTCTTTCTTTCTTTCTTTCTTTCTTATGTCTATCTGTGCTGCGCTCTTCACCCTACAAGTTGTAGCTGAAAGTAAGAACTTCTGTGTGTATTTGACACCCAAAGACATTGTGATCTACAATCGAAGTCAGTACGCGGCACAAGAGGGGTACCCAAACCTGGGCACTCAAAGACAAAGATAAATATTCTAACCCCCTACCACCACAACACCTGCTTCATTAAGCCACTGGTCAACACCTCCAGCTCTCACAAAACGCACCATTTATCTGAAAACTCTCCTCCCACAATCCCCCACAGGACAAAAGAAAACGCAAACACGGCCAGTTATGTCAGATGTCATTCAAGAGCAACTCTGGACACGCTGCTCACTCAAGCGCGGCCATCTTGGACATAACTCCATGAACCGATATGGCTTCTGTCAGGCAAAACTAGTCCATAATAATTAAAGCAATTAACGGGTTATTCTGATTCTACAATTAGTGCGAACTTGGAGAGAGAATTCTCGAGTACTCTCCTCTTCTTTGACATGGAAGAAGAATTTTATCCAGACGCTATTGTGGAGTCTGCAGCGTCGATACGTCCCCCGTGATGCTTCTGGGCTGCTTGGACTATTGTCTGAAGGTGCCCTGCCATTGGATCGTTGACAGGAACAAAATACAATCTTAGGACGAGATGAAAACGCCAGCCCAGAGCAGGAGTTTGCTAATGACTTCTTAACACTCATGGATGTTTGATTGGACGAGACTTCCCACACCCGTCCTGAGAATAATGGAGTGAAATGTCGGCAGGGACAGGAAGTGCGCGCAACCGCTTCTTTGAGCTGTCAATGCTGAAGGAAACCCGTAGCGCCTCATCTTCTTAGTATCAGCTCTAAAAAAATGTTACTGGTTTAAAAGTGACGTGGAGCGACCGTGGTGGTATTGTGGTTTGCGCTCTTGGTTACTAAGACAATGGCCGGGGTTCGATCTCAACAGAGGCAGGATTTTGAATAACGATGACGCAAACGATAGATTGCACGATTTATGGCCTGGCATATTTCGCTGCATCTCGTCAAGTACATACTGCAGAATTCACACAACATAAATTAAAGTAACTAGATAGATCCGAAATTTCAAAAGCTGAAATACACACATATTCGCACAGTAATTTAACTTATGCAGTAAGTCGCTGTCATTGAATGTAAGAAAGAGCGTGCTGTGATGCTATATAGAACCTATTTTGCTGTATGGCTGTGAATCTTGCAATATAAATGAACAAGTTAGGAAGAGATTTGAAGCAACAGAGATGTGGTTCCTTAGACGAATGTTGCGAATTCCTTGGACTGCCAAAGTAACTAACGACGAATGCTTTAAAACGGCTGGCGAAACTAGAACATTATATACAACAATAAGAAAGAGACAAACAGCTCTTTTTGGTCATGTGATGAGAAGAGAGACGCTGGACAACACCGTGACAACTGGAAAGATCGAGGGGAAGAGAGGCAGAGGCAGGCCAAGAGAAATGATGCTGGAGGGTTGCAACGGTGGCATGGAGGAATATCAACGACAGAGTTGATCCAGACAACCAAGGACAGAGATCTGTGGAGAGTCATGAACGCCTACGCCAGTCGGCACGGCACTTGATGATGATGAAGAATTTAAAGTGTCTACCACGTGAATATGTGTATATTTCAGCTTGAGGGAGTTATCTAGTGACTTTACTGTATGTTGTGTGATTTAGGCAGTACGCATCTAACGAGATGCCAGGCAATGAATCGTGCAATCTATTGTTTGTGTCTTCATTATTTAAAGTCACTAGAGACAGAATTATTCTTTCCGTCTAGTATAGTGATTCTCAACCAGTGGGGAATTCCCCCCCCCCCTCAAGGGGGGAATGTTAGGGTTTCCAGGGGAAAAAAGAGGGGGGGGGGGAAATTAATATTATTTCAAGATCCCGTCAATACAAGAACCGCTTACTTGATATTGATTTTCCCTTAATACTTTATGGTTCTGTAGGTCTTACCCTTCTGAAATTCTTTTTATAACGTAAGTAGACCTGCACATCACGTTTTATGTAGACGTCTAGACTTGTTTTAGTATGTGCTTTTAAATTTAGCTTCCATTATTACGTATACTGTGTATGGGCCCGGGGGAGAAGGGATTTTTAGGGAGGGAATACGAAAGGGGGAAGGGGGGGGGGGGGGGTGATGACGCTCTGAAAATATGGAGAAGAGGGGCACGGGCCAAAAAAGTTTGAGAACCACTGGTGTAGTAGGACTCTCTGCCTGCCTGCCTGCCTGCCTGCCTGCCTGCCTGCCTGCCTGTCTGTCTGTCTGTCTGTGATTATTATTCATTATCCATTATTATTATTATTCATTATTATTATTATTATTATTATTATTATTATTATTATTATTATTTTTATATCTCCCCTATCATTCTCCTTCATGTAATCCCTCACCTACCGAGATAAACATCATTATATCTCACCGAGAATGATTAAAAATGGGCCCAAGACAATTGTCAAAAATGTTTGAAAATTGTCTCAGAATCTAGCAAGGGAAAGGCAACCCCATCTCATTATTTCTTTCATGGGAATGAATATGTGAAGGCCGAACACTTCACATCCAAACGATATTGTTTTTGTTGTATCTCTACCTCCCATTATTAAACTGAAATAACGTGAGACATGAAATAACACGAGACATGAAATAACATGAGAGATGAAATAACATGAGACATGAAATAATATGAGACAGGAAATAATATGAGATATGAAATAAGAAGTTTTGACCGACACTGATAGACTGATGATAAACGAAAACTATGATAATTGCAGTGGAAAGGAAAGGTCATCAATGAACATCACGAGAAGATACAAGAACAAGTAACACGTTTATCCTATCTTAAAAATGTAGTAACAGAAGATGGCATAATTCAAACAGAAATCAAAAAGAGAATAGGAATGGCCAAAAATGCTTTCAAAGGCATGGCATAAGTATTAACATCTGGAGAGATAAACAACGCATTAGAAATGAGAATTGTCAAATGTTATGTGTATTCAACACTATAGTATGGCTTGGAAGCTTAGACATTGAACGAGCAAAGAGAAAGTGGAATAGAGGACCTGGAGATGTGGATATACAGAAGAATATGTTGTATTTCATGGAACCACAAACAATCAAATAAAGAGGTTCTATAAAAACTGGGAATGAAAAGTGAGTTGATGAAAGAAATTAAAACGAGGCAATTGAAATATTTTGGCCACTCTTATAAAAAAACCTTACTGGAGGGCAAGGTTGAGGGCAAGCCAGCAAGAGGTAGACAACGATACAAGTGGGAAGATAACAACAAGATATGGATGAACTTCAATCTGACAGAATGTACAGTGAGGGCGAGAGACTGATAGAAGGGAGATCCATTGCAGCCAACCTTCCGCGTGGAGACGGCCTTTAATTGATTGATTGATAGACGTACATAAAAGAATTAAGAGATTAGAGGACACTAACAATATATATATATATATATATATATATATATATATATATATATATATATATATATATATATATATATATATATATATATATATAAGTAGTTATAAATGTAGGATTCGGGTAGAATTTGCCGGAGCCTCCGGCAATTGACCTTGACCTCGGCTGATTTTCACTCCCCCTCGGTCATGTAGTTGGGTGGTGTAAGGGGTGATATCTAGGTCATATCTAAGGGCGATAATTCTAAGATTTTATGTTTCTAAGGGCAGATAACTATTGAGTGGGTGTATACAAATTTTAATTAATTATTAAAAATAAAATAAAATAAATAAAAATAAAAATAAATAACGACGGGGTGCGGGGTGGTGGCGAGGGGGTGGGCGCGTGGGGTGAGGCTAGGCGGTTCGGGTTTAAACACTATCAGGTATATAATAATTTTTTATTAAATCATGTATAAACAATACAATGCATATTAAATAAGTAGCGGCATAGTGGAAAATTCTGGAAGGTAGTACCGGGGAGTTATACGTCGGCAAGTGTGGGAAAATCTCCGGCGGGTGTGACGGTGGTCGGTTCATAACAGACGTGGAGGGGGTGCATACGGAAAAGTCATTAAGTAACGGGTTGTAAAAACGTGGGTGAGTGGTGTGTTAAAATATTTTGAACTGTTAGCGCATTGGTGGTGTACATTAGTACGAATAGAAGGAATAGGTGCGGTGGGGATAGTAGTGGGTATGGGTTAGTGAAATTTGTTGATAAGGGTGGTTATTAGTGCTATGTAGATGTTCATAGTAGCTTATTCACTAACATAACACGTGTTACAAATGAAACCTTGAAAGCTAAAGATCGTTGATTGTAATGGATATAGTGTAGTATCATTCGGTGGTAAGGGGTGGGTACCAGGTATTAGTGGTCAACAGATGGTCAAGTAGTGGTCAAGTGAGGAAATTTTACGGAAAAGTGGTTATAATGATAGGGTGATGCTTAAAGGGTGGTAAATTAGTGGTCAAGTAGTGGTCAAGTAAGGAAAATTTTAGGGAAAAGTAGTTGTAATGATATGGTGATGGTTAAAGGATGGTAAATTAGTGGTCAAGTAGTGGTCAAGTGAGGAAATTTTAGGGAAAAGTGGTTGTAATGATATGGTGATGATTAAAGGGTGGTAAATTAGTGGTCAAGCAGTGTCAGGCAGTGGTCAAGTGGAGATCAAGTGAGGAAATTTTAAGGAAAAGTAGTTGTAATGATATGGTGATGATTAAAGGATGGTAAATTAGTGGTCAACAGATGGTTAAGTAGTGGTCAAGTGAGGAAATTTTAGGGAAAAGTGGTTATAATGATACGGTGATGATTAAAGGGTGGTAAATTAGTGGTCAAGTAGTGGTCAACCAATGTTCAAGTAGTGGTCAAGTGGTCGAGTGACCACTTAAATTGTAGAGGACGATGTCCCTAAGATTATGGTAGTAGTTAAAGTGATCGATGACATGGTCAAGTAGCGGTCAACCAGTGGTCAAGTGGTCGAATGAACACTTAAAAGGTAGAGAAAAGTACGTATATTGAAACGGTGATGGTAAAATGGTCGACAACGTGGTCAAGCAGTGGTCAAGTAGTGCTCAACCAGTGGTCAACCGCTCAATTGAGAAAATTGTAGGGTATGGTACGTGTAGTGAAACAGAGATGGATAAATTAAGTAGTGACGTTGTCAAGTAGTGATCAAGTAGCGGGCAAGTACTGGTCAAATGGTCGAGTGACCACTTAAATTGTAAGGGAAAGTACGCGTGTAGTGAACCTGTGTTGGTTAAAGTGATCGATGACGTGCTCAAGTAGTGGCCAAGTAGTGGTAAATGGTCGAGTGACTACTTAAATTGTCGGTGAAAGTAGGTATAGTGACATGGTGATGATCAAGAGTTGGTCAAGTGGTGTTCAAATAGTGGTCAAGTAGTGGTCAAGTAGTCGAATGACCACTTAAATTATAGGGTATGGTACGTGTAGTGAAACGGTGATGGTAAAATAAGTAAGGACATGGTCAAATAGTGGTCAAGTACTGGTGAAGTAGTGATCAAGTGGTCGAATGATCACTTAAATTGTAGGGTATGGTATGTGTAGTGACATGATGATGGTTAAAGTGATCGATGACATGATCAAGACGTTATGCCGACTGCTAAGTTCAGAAAGTAATGTCCTTACTATCGGCAATTTCCCTGACAGGAGCGCCTCGAGCACTGATTTTTGTATTGGTCAATAGCACCTAGAGGTACACTCGACACACATGGACAATAGTTACAGCCGACCAAAGATGGCGGCGCACTCTATCACACATGGGTTATTGCTACAACCAGACTACGTCTTATTTGCTAAGACTGGTCAAATATGGCGTCACAGCCGGTCACATGTGTAATGGTACATCCGAGACACAGGCTCACTAACTAAAACCAGTCAAAGAATTCCCTGCTTCCGATCACATGTATAAGGGTACAGCCACTAACGGGGTTAATGACTAAACCGGTCAAAGATGGTGATGGATCCAGTGACACGCATAACGATACACGTGAACACGTGGCTAATAACCGAAACGATCAATGACGGTGGTGCATCCGGTAACAGGGGTAATGGTACATCTGAGACACGTGGTTAAGAGGGAAACTATAGAAAAAGGGTGTCCTATCGGTTGTCGAGTCAGGGAACCTAAAGTATGATGATCACTGTGTATAGGAGTGAATACACTGCATCATCAACACTGCATCCAAAGGGTAAAATGGTCACCCCCCTTCTCTCTCTTTTCTATATCCGTGTAGTCGTAGTGGTACCGGGCTACACCAAAGGACACCCGGGCATTAACACAACATAAACTGGTCTCGAAAACCCCATACGCGCGTGTAAACAACTAAGCACAGTTTTCCAACTAAGCCTTTCGCATACTCATAGTACAGATATGTGATCACCGATGCTAGTCGGGGAAAGCGTATCTGTACGTAACAACTATCGGGTCATACAGCGACGAGTGGGTAGTGGATGTTATCAGATGCACACAAACACAACAAACTGCCCCGATTCAACCTTAAGCAGATGCACGTAACATGACAGGTCACGTGTCCGCCGTCATAACCAGCGACGTTATCACGTATCAAAATTAGGCATCCACACTTTCATTTCCTTTCTATGTGTCCATAGTGTCTTTACCTCTTTCTCCAGAAAGCCATTTCCAAGACCAATATATGTTTTGTTTTTTTCCAGTGTACCTGCTCAGTGCCACACTTCACAACCAGACAAAAGTACACCTTCTATGTACCACTTCAACCGTCAAATAAGAAAATATGTTAGACAAAATAGTAAAATTATTGGTCAAATACAGAAATAGCTCGTCCAAACTTATAAAAAGTACGAACATTTGTTAACCTATTGGGAAAAATATCAATCAAGTAGGAAAGTTTGTTAGTCAAATAGAAAAAATATTGACCACGTAACGATATATCTTGTCCACACTTATGAAAAGTAGGGAAATTTGTTAGTCAAATTAGAAAAAAAAAAGATTGACCAAGTAACGAAATACCCCCACCAAACTTATGAAAGGTACGAAACTTTGTTAAGCAAGTATGAAAATGTATCGACCAAACAGAGAAATATATCACCCAAACTTATAAAAAGTAGGAACATATGTTAACCAAATGGAAAATATCTTGGCCAAATAGGAAAATTTGTTAGCCAAATGGGGAAAATATTGTCCGAGTAATGAAATACAATGTTCAAACCTACGAAAAGTAGGATACTTTGTTAATTAAATGTGAAAATTTTGGCCAAATTTCAACCAAACTTATAAATATTTCAACTAAACTTATAAAAAAAGTAGGAACAATTGTCAGCCAATGGGGAAAAAGGTCGGCTAAGTACAGAATTATCGCAACCAAACTTATAAAAAAGAAGGAAAATATTGACCAAGTAACGAAATATCTCGTCGAAACTTATAAAAAAAGTAGGAAACTTTGTTAAACAAATGTGAAAGAACAAAACAAATATTGATCAAGTAAAGAAATAACTCCTCCAAATTTATGAAAAGTACGAAACTTTGGTACCCAAATGCGACAAATGTAGGTCAAATACTGAAATATTTCATCCAAACTTATGAAAGGTAGAAAATTGTCTTAACCAACTGGGGTAAATATTGCTCAAACTAAGAAACATGTCGACCGAAGTAGAAAATTACGTGAACCAAAGTAATAAAATTGTTGGCCAAATAGGAAAAAGTATCGGTCAAACTTATAAATATCTGGTCCAAACTTATGAAAAGTAGGAAGCTTTATTAACCAAAGGTGAAAAATATTGTCCAAGCAAAGACATGTTTCAACCAAACTTATAAATATATCATCCAATCTTATAAAAAGTAGAAAAAATTTGTTAGCCAAATGGGAAAATTGTTGGCCAAATACAGAAATAACTCGACCAAACTAAGACAAATGTGTTACCAAAATTAGGAAAAAAATGTACCTTCTGTAGTTATGTCAAACGTGCCTTGAACTTTAAGCTGAAAAGACATTTCACAATACATAACTATCAACGTCACCACTTCCCCGATTTTACATTACCGAAAGCTCCAACCTACCATTCCAACGTATCTGCTAAAGAAGCACTTATACAGACTAATCACTCATCTCTCAACACTCTTGATTTCTTTCTAACACAACGTATCTCAGTCTTTCATAGATAGCTTCAAAACTTTTCCATGTCACATCACCAAGAACTTCAAACCTCCATTGTGCATGAGGTCTAATGAAACAGACATAACAACATTTATGGCAATGCAGTCTGTGATCCACCTGGGATAGTTTCGATATCATCTGAGTATTCGTCAGCAAAGAACCATTTCCCAAGACTTAAGTCTTCAACTTTCTATATCACAATGTCTGCTACACTAACCTTCCATTGTTCCAACTTTCAACAACACAAAAGGTGTTCTCGAAGGCTAGCTAACATAACATTTCTTACTTTGTCCACCTCTTTCACACGTTGTCATTTCACAACTGCAATAGCGGCAAGTCTACATTTAACCAACAGTGGGTGTTATGAAGTCAACCTTTCTTAAAACCACGCCTGCCTTATTGAGCCCTTGAATACCCTCTACCACATCTTCTAACAGACTTTCAACGTTTCATAACCAATAACATTAACATTCTCTTTGATTATAGAACAACCCATTTTAGGCTGACTAGACAGATTTTCCACCCTAATGGAGATAAATCATCTGTCCCCCCC
>JACEFZ010026087.1:0-15000 GCA_014155875.1 Cepaea nemoralis
TCTTTATTAATCTCCCGGGTCACCCCTGGCTAATAAAGGCTAGTCTCGAAACGTTTTTGTTTTGGGTCTTTGTTTGCATTGCGTCTGAGGTATGGCTAAACTCCCCGTCCTGGGTGGTCATGATTATAATCTGTGGGGGAGTTTTTACAAGGGACTGGCCCCCGGGTCGTTTTAAATAACAAAAACTCTACCCCTGGTCTTAACCGGGTCTGGGAAATCAAAGCGAGGGCAACTGTTACGGGTTTAATCCTTGTCTTGCATGACATGGGGCCACTCTTTTCCTCTGACGGGGGGAACACCTACAGATGCCCCTGATCACTCCCCGCCCCCTAAGCGGGGCCCCCCCCTTTCATGAGTGCTGATCCGCCACAGCTGCCTGCTTAAATGGAGTTTGGGGCTAGGAAAAAACAAATCGCAGGTTTAAAAAACCAATGCCCCGTACCAATAAAAAAATAATAAAAACCTCAGCTAGGGCTTGCAACCTGGAACTGAGAACCATGTTCCAGGATTTTCCACGATTGATATTGCTCCTTTAAGGGGGACTACCTCGCTGGGGAAAGGGTCCTCAGGAAAACAATTACACCTTTTTTTGGAAGGGAAGAGGGCAGGCGGAAAAAAGGCAACATGGTGTGGGCTTTGCAGTGAAGAATTCGCTACTGGGAATGATTGATATCCCAGCTGGAGGTAATGAAAGATTATTATCACTACGCTTGGCAACTTCTTATGGATTTGCCACTATTCTCAATGCATATGCACCGACACTCGCTTCCTCTGATGATGTGAAGGATACGTTCTATGAGCAGATAGACTCTGTGATCAAGGCAGTTCCAAAATTCCGACTACATTTATATGCTCGGTGATTTCAATGCTCGTGTGGGCAAGGACTCGAGTTCATGGCCAGTGTGCCTTGGAAAATACAACATCGGTCTGGTGAATGATAATGGGCAAAGGCTGCTGGAGCATTGCACTAGAAATGACCTAAGTATTACAAACTCCTTTTTTAAAACAAAAGAGCTGCATAAGGTCACATGGAAACTTCCAAGATCCGGCCATTGGCATCAGCTGGACTTCATTATCACACGGAGACAACATCTGAACCATACATCATTAACTGGAAGTTACCACAGTGCTGACTGTGATACAGATCATTCTTTGGTTGTTGCAAGGGTTAGACTGAGACCAAAGAGAATCTACACAGCTAAACACAAGTCTAGCCCCAGGATTAATATTATTAACACTCACGATCCTTGAAAGTGCTTTGAATTTCAACAGCAACTTGAAGACGCTTTCAATGATACATCATAAAATTGTATAGTAAATGATAAATGGAGTAAACTTAAGGAAACTATTTATAAAACAGCGGTAGGGGTTTACGGCACTGTGGATCATAAGAGGCAGGACTGGTTTGCGGCAAACAGCCAGATACTGTAGCCCTTGATTGATAAAAAGAAGATAGCTCTCTTAAGAAACAAGGAAAGACCAACGCGTAACACTCTGAGTGAGCTAAGGCAAGCTAGGAAGGATGTACAAAAGGCTGCCAGGCAGTGTGCGAATGACTATTGGATCAAGTTATGTGAGTCCATTCAAATCGCAAGTGATAAGGGAAACATCAGAAGCATGTATGAAGGAATAAAGAAAGCCTGTGGTCCAGTGATCAGAAGAAATGCACCGCTGAAAACATTGACTGGAGAAATCATCACTGACAAGAAACAGCAGATGGACAGATGGGTAGAGCACTATTTAGAGCTTTACTCAAGTGAGACCAAGCTAGCGGATGATGCCCTCAACGCCATAGAGGCTCTACCAACTCTTGACCACCTGGATACACTTCCCACCATAATAGAAGTTAAGTGTGCTATAAATGAACTTGCATCTGACAAGGCTCCAGGTAAGGATGGGATTCCAATAGAGGTGATCAGGAGTGGGCAAGACACACTCGCTCTACAGATCCACCAGCTAATAGAGCTATGCTGGCGAGAAGGACAAGTCCCACAGGATTTCAAAGATTCAAACATCATAACGCTGTACAAGAACAAGGGCGATCGGAGCGACTGTAACAACTATAGGGGTATCTCACTTCTGTGTATTGTTGGGAAAGTATTTGCCAGAATTGTCCTGCGCAGACTTCAAGTCCTGGGAGATCAAGTCTACCCCGAATCACAGTGCGGCTTCCGTCAGAACCGGTCTACCATTGATATGATATTCTCATTGCGACAGATGCAAGAAAAATGCCGGGAACAAAATCAGCCACTGTTTATTGCCTTCATCGACCTCACAAAGGCATTCGATTTGGTCAGTCGTGAGGGTCTGTTCAAAGCACTAAAGAAGATTGGCTGCCCACAAACTCTTCTGTCCATTGTGGAATCGTTCCACACAGGCATGAAGGGTATAATCAAGTTTGATGGCTCAACTTCAGAAGAGTTTGAAATCAAGAGTGGAGTAAAGCAAGGTTGTGTACTATCCCCCACCCTCTAAAGAATGAGGCAGCGAGGAGTGACGAGGGGATCTGGCCGACGCTCGACGCTCAGAGGAAAGGCGAGACGAACATATAGTCATTTTGCTACTGGAACTATTGGTGTTGGAACTCTTCGCTGGCTGCTGAGGATGGGGACGGAGCGCTTATGGGAATGCCCCGAATGCTGTGATGTCGGTTCCTAAATCAATCGATCAATCAATCAATCAATCAATCAATCAATTCAGTCATTGTCTTTCCACTGCTAATTATCATATTTTTCACTTTTTGGATGTTGATATCTAAGCCACATTCTGCACTATGGCTGTTTTCTTGTTCCACTAGGTTTTATAACTCTTTCTCGCTTTCAGCTGGTAACAGGGTATCGTCAGAATACCTAAGATTGTTTATGATTCTTTCATTGATTAAGTCCTGACAGTTCTACGTGTTTACAAATTCTTTCTGTGTATAGGTCAAAGAAGCTTGGGGACAACACACATCCCTGCCGTACTCCTCTTTTTATCTCTATGGGCGACTAATTATTATTTCCATATCTAATTGAAGCCATTTGTTGAGTTGATTTGAGTTGAGTTGAACTAAGAACTGACATCACTGCACTCAGGACATTCCCATACGCGCTCCACCCCTTCGTTCAACAGCCAGCGAAGAGTAACACTACTAATCGTTCCCACCGTTATCTGATTGAAAGTTCTCCTGGTTTTCCCTCTCAGTTTTGAGATTCTACCAGAACCCCGCAATCTCACCCTTTCCACAAACGGGTTTTCAATCTGTCCCCCACCTTCTCCACCTGGTCCCACTGGCGCACGGCCACCTCCCCCACGTCCATAAGTAATCTACCACCAGAAGGTGCATTCCTTGCCAGCATATCAGCCTGTTCATTCCCCCGCACTCCCACATGGCCACGGCAAAAAATCCACACAATTCTCACAATCTGTGACCTTTTAAGCGAGGTGAGCCATTCCACATGAAACATCCCTTTCTCCAGCCCCAGGGGAGCTGAGTGGTCTCGAGGTATGGTGTCCGCCTCTAGTGCTGGAGGTCCCGGGTTCAAGCCCCTGTGAGGACCGGGATTTTTTCACGTGAACTTCTAGTAACGAAATTTCCATTGGTCCCTGGGTAGTGAGATCGGACGCCCGTGTGTATTGTTGCACATCTAAAAAATTCATTGGCAGTTATAAATCGGAAAAGAGTAGCCCAACGGCGCTGCCCGGGCAAAATTTCGAGTTAAAAGTCTATCCAAAGTATTTCAGGATTCTCGCTGGCGCTACAGAGTTCCTGCACTAAGCTGAGATTCTCCGGATTCAGGCTTGAGTTGGGAGTAGAACGAGCACTTATGGGTTACACCTGTGTGCCGTGATGTTGATCCATCGACTAAACTAAACTAAACTAAACTTGTTCAAAGGCACTGACCTACTTACACAGAAAGGTGTCTGCAGACAAATCTTGTGGAACATGAGATATTTTATCTTCTTACACAGAAAGGTGTCTGCAGACAAATCTTGTGGAACATGAGATGTTTTATCTTAGTCAAAGCGCTGAATATTAATGATTTTTATCTTAGCCAAAGCGCTGAATATTCATGATTTTTATCTTAGCCAAAGCGCTGAATATTCATGATTTTATCTCAACCAAAGCGCTGAATATTCATTATTTTTAAAAATTCCTTCGTAAAAGTACGTTCATCATCATCACCAAGTGCCATGCCAGCTGGCGTAGGCGTTCATGTCTTTCTACATCACTCGGTCTTTGGTGTTCTGTATAAACTCTGCTGCTGATATTCTTCCCCGCCACCGTCACAATCCATCCAGCATCATTTCCATTGGTCGGCCTCTGCTTCTTTTAATCCCGATCTTTCCAGTCGTCACGATGTTCTCTAATGCCCCTTATCTCATCACATGACCAAAGACAGCTGTTCTAGTTTCATTCGCCTCTTTCAGGCAATCGTCGTTACTTACTCTGGTAGACCAAGGAATTCGCAACATTCGTCTTAGGAACCACATCTCTGTTGCTTCCAAGGTCTCCCTAATGTGTTCATTTACATTCCAATATTTACTGCCATACAACAAAACAGTTTCTATATAGCACTTCAGCACTCTCTTCCTTACATTTAATGATAGTGATTTATTGCATAAGATACTTTTCATTTTCTAAAATGCAGCTTTTGCTTGCCTATTCTGTTCTTAATCTCTGTTGAACACCTTCCGTCTGATGTTATAAATGCCCCTTAAAAAGTTAGTTGCATATCTCCTTACAGGACGTCGTAGACAACCCCAGCATTTTTTGGCTGTTTGTGATCTCTTCAAGTTTACTTTCAGTAGTTTGCCATTGCATTCTGAACGACCGGCACTCATACCATGTTATTAGAATCCCAAAGCAAGCCAAACTGCTTCCAAATCGCCCGCAGCTGTGTTTCGAACGCGGTTTGCAGGATTACGAACTGCTCCCGTAACCCCTTCGACAAGGAGTCGACCCCTAGGTATTTAAAATTATCCACTTGGTTAAAAAATGTTCCCTTCTATTTCCATTTCACATTTTGGTGTCACCTTTTTCTATGATATCATCATTGTTACTGTTTTCTTGATATTCAAGGAGAGTCCTGTCGTACTCCTAGTTTATTTGTTCATAATTGCCATCTTTATTTCCCGTTTAATTATTCTGAGATCTTTCCCATCAATGTTGACATCTTCCAACATTTTAATTGATTCATCATGTTATACTTTATCAAATCTTCTTCTTCTTCTTCTTCTTCTTCTTCTTCTTCTTCTTCTTCTTCTTCTTCTTCTTCTTCTTCTTCTTCTTCTTCTTCTTCTTCTTCTTCCTCTTCTTCTTCTTCTTCTTCTTCTTCATTCCGAGCCATTTAGGTTCTTTGCTGCAGATACAAGCCGTCTCCATACTTCTCTCTGGATGACCTTCTCTTGCCAGTCGCTGATTCCAAGTGCTTGTAGGTCTGTATGTATATTATCTCTCCGCCGTCTTCTTGGTCTACCTCGGGGTCTACGGTCATTTATGTCCTGAGTGTAAGCGAGTTTTGTTTCCCTATTAAACTTTCTTTTGCGTTCACAAATTTATCTCGTATTTCTTTATATGTCTTATCATACTCTTGTTTGTCATTTTACACCGTTTTCTGTTGTCCATCAGCCGTAAGATTTCTTCAGTCATCCTTGTTTTCTTAGCTTTTTGGCTTCTCTCCAGTAGTATTTCATTGCTTGTTTGATGAATGGATTCCCTTAACATTTCCCATTGTTTATTTATACTCTGTATTTTAGCTATTGCACTGTACCTATTTTTCCACAGTCACTCTGTATAGTTCTTGAATTTCTTTATCTGTTTTTAGAACATCTTTAATAAGTCCCACGTTCTTAACCACTTTTTTCCCTCTCTTCAATCTTTCTTTCCCATTTGTCCATATAGTGGTACATGATCACTATTACAGTTAGCGCCAGACATTGTCTTAACATTAATTACCGCATTTCTAAATCGTTTATTAATAAGCGTGTAGTCGATTTGGTTAAGTATTTCCATGTGTAAAGTCGTCTTTTATGGTGTCTAAACCAGGTGTTTCCAATTATCATATTATTGATATTTGCCCATTCTATCAATTTATCTCCTCTCTCATTTCTTGTACCTAAACCATAATTCCCCACTACATTCTCCGTGTTTCCATTTCCTACTTTTACATTAAAATCTCCTAGTATTATTTTTATTTCTTGTGACTTAATTTGAGACATCGCCATTTCTACTTCATCGTAAAGGTGTTGTATTTGTTCATCACTACTACATGTTGTTGGTGCCTATACATGTATATTATTTATATCTATTGGTTTGCCTTTCATTTTGACCATAATAAATCTATCTGAAATACACCAGTAACCATTAGTTGACTTGGCTGTTTTTTTTTTAAAATCAAATAGAAGTCCTACTCCATTCTTGTATGTATCCCCTGCAAATAAATTATTGTGTGTTTGTCGGTTATAATTTTGCCCGATCCCTCCCATCTCATCTCACATATGCCTAGAATATTCATTTTCATGCTTTCCATTTCTCTTATCACATTGATCAACTTTCCCAACTCATTTAATGTTCTAACATTCCATGTTCCTATTTTAAATGTATTTCCCATTTTAAATATTTTTTCCCGCATATCCTTTACAGGACATCGCTGTCAATATCAGCATCTTCAGCTGATTGTTGATTTCTTGGCAAGATTACGCTCAGTAGTTTGCCTTTGCTTTCTGAGCGACCGCCTCAATGCCCCGTAAGTTACCGACGCGGAGAGAACTGCTACTAATTCTCGCGCAACGTCACGTTACTTACGAGAGTATACGAGATTACGGAGAATGTCGTGTAACCTCTAGACCAGAGAGACCGGGGTACTTCAATTTTAATTCACCGCAAACAAAGGGAATTCCAGGGCACACGTCATATCCTGGAGTCCCCCTATTCGCGCTGTGTTTGTTGTTTGTCCATCAAGAATGATGATGACCATTCATTTCATCCAGTGGGGTTGAAGGTGTGGAGCCGTGGGTTCTAAGATGGCTGATAAGGCCTATTTTGGCTCGAAATGTTCTTTGACAATGTGGGCAAAGAATGCTTGACGTCTCTGGAGGAGGATTTCCTGCAGTTGTTTTTCTGTCCTGCCATTTCTTCACAGCTCTTGCAGTCCTGGTTGCCTCACATATGACTGCACCTTTGCGCAATGATGCACGCCACGAATTTCGGTCTCTGGCTGCAGCCTCCCAGGTGTCATGATGAATTCCAAAAGCATTCAGTGAAATTTTCAGAGTGTCTTTAAAACGTTTCCTCTGGCCACCTTGGGAGCGTTTACCACAACGCAGTTCGCTGTAGAAAATTCGTTTAGGGAGCCTGTGATCTGGCATGCTGGTCAAGTGACCAGCCCAGCGAATCTGATTCTTCATTAGTAGAGTGTGGATACTGGGCATGGATGCTCTTTCTAGGACTTCAGTGTCTGGAATCTTGTCTTGCCATTTAATCTTCAGTAGCTTCCTTAGGCAGACTGTGTGGAAGTGGTTTAATTTCCTAGCGTGTCGCTGATAAACAGTCCGGGTGTCACAAGCATATAGCAGTGTGGATAATACAACTGCTTTGCTACAAAGCAATTCGCGCTGTATCTCGGTGTGCATGACCTTGACCGGAATAACGTTGTCGGTGTGCAGCAAATGGTTTAGATATGTGTGTGAGTTGACCTGAATATTTCAGTGGTTGTATACTCTTGTGCACGTCCCACGTGATTTTTGCGCCTTGTAAATAGGCTCTCATCAATCTCAACAGTGGTATTTGGCCCTCCTATCATTACAGGATTGACTAAAAGTGTGTTGGCACAAACCTCCCGTATGTAATTACTCCAATCAATACTAGCTGTCTGCGACATCCCCAACTCCAACTGGCAAAATGAAATGCTAGTCAACTCATGAGACCAGTAGTACACAATTAGAATGATTTGTCAGTACGGCAGACGCGAGCCTTGCAGCCATGTGCCTTGTCTCAGCGGGATGTCCTGTCGACATCCCGATTGATGGCATCTCCATCTGTCCTGACGTTCACTCAGCGATAGCACCATGACATAATGACCAGAACAACGTCTTTCAGAATGTAATATACCATGTTGCTGCAGAAAGGCAACACTACTCTGCTTGTCGTGGACAGCTGCTGTCAGTTCAATAAAATTCATGACTGCAGAAAGCCAAAGTAAACATGTACTACACACACTGTGTTACCGTTCGTCGCTCCTTGTTCGCGCCTTTTTCGCGCCATGACACGCACTGAAAAAAAACTTTAATTGAACGGAGATCCCCCGCCTGTGCTATATATAGCTGCTAAAGCTAAATATAGCCTCGTGACGTCTGTTGCGGTTAATTAAAATTGAAGTACTGAGACCGGCTTTTAAATATTAACTATATAAAATTAATAGTACATTAAGGACTTTTGGCCTTTTACAGACCGGGCAAAAATTATGTATGCGTCTAAATCAACAAGCGACGGTTGAAAGTTTATGTTTAAAACATTTCTGTAATATCAACGGAAATTACACAAAATGCTTATACAATTCTCATTTATGTAAAATTATGCCACCATTTTTAAAGAAAATATGAATAAAATATAAATTCTTATTATTGCGTATGACAGCTTCAATTTTCAATAAATTTTATAAAAATATATTATAAAAGATTAAGGCAAATAGAAAACATTATGTAAATTACATAATACAGTTGTAATACTATTAGTAATGTCCCTTGAAGTAACTGTTATGTGTTTATGTCCCTTTCTCATTTTGTAATTACATGTTATACGCTGTGTGACTTTCGAACGGAGAGGTCGTGGTTCCAAGTTGGAGAAGGACGAAGGCGGCTACTGAAGAGATAGAAGGCTGGCAGTGGAATCATTCAAGTATATGGATAGATTATGACATATCGGGAAAGCGCCATGGAGTTGTAAAGACGGGAAAAGCGCTAGACGACAGATTCGGATGAGAACGACAGAGAAGACGATCTGGAAGAACAGAAGGGAAAATGAAGATTATTAGATGTCGGTAGGGGAAAGGCAGGATTAGATATCAAGGTTGGTGTAATATAAGAATTAGGCCCTTCTCGGTGGCACGAGAAACTAATTTGTTTGCTAACTAATAGATGTGACTGTCTTGTAAATTCCGGATTAAAACGGATATGAACATTTCTCGAGCGTCGGCATTGTATTTTTAATTCCCGTTCGCCAGACAGTTCTGCAAGTTGTATTTCACCGTTTCGTTAATGAGCCACGTGCCACATTGTTAGTCAATGCAACGAGAGTACCATGGCTTTACACTGAAGAAAGGAGTGGTTAACATGTTGGCATATATGTTATATATATATATATATATATATATATATATATATATATATATATATATATATATATATATATATATATATATGTTGATTCAGAACAACAAAGATATGAACGCCTACGCCAGCTGGACAGGGCACTTCGATGATGATGATGTTTATCTATCTTTTCATTCATTGGCACCTTGCCGTCTTGGCAGACAATAGTTTGTTACATTGTGCTTCAAAAATACTTAATAACTACAACCCATGGCGGTGGCAAATGCGACTGATAAGGCCAATTCGCGCTGTAAATGTTCGTCCACAGTGGATGCATGTGAACACATGGTCATTTCCACCATCATACACCATCTTACATCTCACACGCTCGGTGTGTGACTTATCTGCAATCATTTTCTCCTTTGTCTTTATTCCATTTCTGATATTTTCCCTCCATGCAACACATTCAGCAGCGACTTGCTCCCAATGTGCATTATCAATGCCTGTATCAATCATGTCCCGCTTACATACATCTTTGTATCGTAGTATAGGCCGACCCTGAGATCTCTTACCCATCTGTAATTCACCAAAAAAGATGTCCTTTGGTATTCTACCATCATCCATCCTCCTAACATGTCCTATCCATCTGAGTCTACGAAGATTGAGCATGAAACAAACCGTCACACAACCTGTTTTTTTCCAATAATTCAGTATTTGTGATTTTGTCTTGCCATTTAATACCAAGTATTCTTCACAGACACCGCATATGAAAGCTGTTTAAACGTTTCTCATGGTGTGAGTAAGTTGACCAGGCTTCACTGTCATAAAGAAGAGTACTAAGGACACAGGCTTGATAGACAAGGACTTTTGTTTTGGCAGTAAGCTTCCTGTTCTCCCAGATTCTTTTTGTTAACCTCTTCATTGTTATTGCTGCATTATGAATCCTGATGTTGATTTCCTGATCTAGAGATAATTTGCTATTTACCTCTGATCCAAGATATGTAAAAATGTCTACTGTCTCCAATTCGGAGTTGTCAGTAAAGATTGATGGTACCCCATGTGCACCTTGTGACGTAATCTGTGTCTTCTGTTTGCTAATTGTTAAGCCTAATACAGAACAAACATTGGAGAATGAAGATAGTAGACGTTGTAATTCTTCGTAAGAGTGCGTCGTAATTGCGACATCATCTGCAAAATGTAATTCTCTGATCAGTACCCTCCTAACTTTGATCTTGGCCTTCAATCTCTGAGCATTGTAGAGTCCGCCATCTGAGCATGAGTGAATGTATATACTGGCATCCTGGTCACGAAAGGCATATTTCAGTATAAGTGAAAAGTATATTCCAAAGAGGGTGGAAGCTATTACACAACCCTGTTTAACTCCACTCTTGAGTTCAAACTCTTCTGAAGTAGCACCATCAAACTTGATTATACCCTTTATGCCTGTGTGGAACGATTCCACAATGGACAGAAGAGTTGATGGACAGCCAATCTTCATTAGTGCCTTCAACAGACCCTCACGACTGACCAAATCAAATGTCCTTTGTGAGGTCGATGAAGGCAATAAACAGTGGCTGATTCTGTTCGAGGCATTTTTCTTGCATTTGTCGCAATGAGAATATCATATAAATGGTACGCTCAACCACCTGTAATTCTGGGATAGACTTGATCTTCCAGGACTTGAAGTCTGCGCAGAACAATTCTGGCAAATACTTCCCAACAATACACAGAAGTGAGATACCCCTATAGTTGTTACAGCGCTCCTTCACCCTTGTTCTTGTACAGTGTTATGATGCTTGAGTCTTTGAAATCCTGTGGGCCGTGTCCTTCTCGCCAGCATAGCTCTATTAGCTGGTGGATCTGTAGAGTAAGTGCGTTTTCCCCACTCCTGATAACCACTACTGGAATCCCATCCTTACCTGGAGTTCATTTATACCGCACTTAATTTCTGTTATGGTGGGAAGTGTGTCCATGTGGTCAAGAGTTGGCAGGGGGCGTCTCTATGGCGTTAAGGGCATCATCCGCAAGTTTGGCCTCACTTGAGTAAAGCTCCAAATAGTGCGCTACCCATCTATCCATCTGCTGTTTCTTATCAGTGATGATTTCTCCAGTCTAAGTTTTCAGTGTTGCACTTCTTTTGATCATTGGACTACAGGCTCGATCTGCTGTTTCTTATCAGTGATGATTTCCCCTGTCTAGGTTTTCAGTGTTGCACTTCTTTTGATCATTGGACCACAGGCTTTCTTTATCCATTCATACACGCTTCTGATGTTTCCCTTATCACTTGCATTTTGAATAGACTCACATAACTTGATCCAATAGTCATTTGCACACAGCCTGGCAGTCTTTTGCACATCCTTCCTAGCTTGCTTCAGCTCACTGAGAGTGTTACGCCTTGTCCTTTCCTTGTTTCTTAAGAGAGCTCTCTTCTATTTATCAATCAAGGGCTGCAGTGTCCGGCTGTTTGCCTCAAACCAGTCCTGCCTCCTATGATCCACAGTGCCCTAAAACCCTATTATAAATAGTTTCCTTAAGTTTTTCCCCACTTTTCACTTGCTGTACAATTTTCTGACGTGTCAGTGAAAGTGTCTTCAAGTTGCTGTTGAAACTCAAAGCACTTATCGGAAACGTGAGTGTTAATAATATTAATCCTGGGCTAGATTTGTGTTTAGCTGTGTAGATTATCTTTTGTCTCAGTCTAACCCTTGCAACAACTGAAGAATGATTCGTATCACAGTAAGAACTGTGATAACTTCGAGTTAATGATGTTTGGTTCAGATGTTGTCTCCGTGTGATGATGAAGTCCAGCTGATGCCAATGGCCGGATCGTGGATGTTTCCATGTGATCTTATGCAGATCATTTGTTTAATAAAGGAGTTTGTAATGCATGGGTCATTAATGGTGCAATGTTCCAGCAGCCTTTGCCCATTTTCATTCATGCGACCGATGTTGTATTTTCAAAGGCACACTGGCCATGAACTAGAGTCCTTGCCCACACGAATATTGAAATCACCGAGCATATAAATGTAGTCGGATGTTGGAACTGCCTTGATCACAGAGTCTAACGCCTCATAGAACGAATCTATCACAACATCAGAGGAAGGGAGTGTCGGTGCATATGCAGTAATAATGGTGGCAAAACCACAAGAAGTTGCCAAGAGCAGGGATTATAGTCTGTCATTACCCCCAGCTGGAATTTTAATCATTCTAGTAGCGAATTCTTCACTTCAAGGCCCACACCATGTTGCCTTTTTTTCTGCCTGCCCTCTACCCTTTCAAAAAAGGTGTAATTGTTTTCCCTGAGTAATCCATCCTCAGCGAGGCGAAGTCTCCTGCAAGGCCAGTAATATCAATGTTTAGACGATTTAGTTCGCCATTAATCACAGCCGCTTTTCTCACATCGTAAATATTCGTCAGGTAAGTGGAAAATCCTGGACACATGGTTTATACGTAACAGGTTGCAAGCCGTAGTTTGAGGTTTCTATTTTTCTTTTTTAGTAGTACCTGGTGCACTGGATTTACAGCCTGAGATTCAGATGTTGTCCTAGCCCCAAGCACCCATTGAAGCAGGCAGGCTGTGGCAGATCAGCACCCAATCGGTAGGGGGCTTCCCAGCTTGAGACGGGCGGTAGCTGATCAGTGCCACCTGTAGGTGTCTCCCACCGTCAGAGGCAACCCGTGGCGCCCCATATCTACGCCAATTGACAAGGACTTATAATCCGTAACTGCTACCTCTCTCTTTGATTCCGAGGCTAGTTAAGACCAGGGATGGAGTTAAACCTTTTGTTGGCACAAAGCCTGGGCTAAAGTATAGAGACCATATGTTGCCCATGCAGCATGATAGCTCTCTCGGCCTGCCTAGTTCACTCCAGAGGAAAGGTAACACCTATACATCTGGAACATGACAAGCTTCAGAACCTGCCGGATCATCAAAGAAATGCTTTAACTGTCCGCCTGCCGGAGCTTCGATCTTAGACCAGCTGCCAACCAAGGCTTAGGGCCTGGGGGGTACGGGGTGTCAGGCATTGGTAGCACCTTTGGTAAGGATGGCTCTCATGTCCTTTCAGGACCCATCCCCCACTGGTCCAAGTCTGACACCCAGCTCGTGCCTGTGGCTCCTAGTAGCTGTCAGCATGCGACAGCGGCCACCCCCCGGGCAACAGCTGTGAGAGGCTGGCTAAACCAGGCATGGGTATCCGATTTGGTGTCAAACCAAGAGGTAAACTAGGGTATGCCTACCCAGCATGTGAAGACAGGATTCGGCAGACTGCGCGGAAGAAATCATTCCTGATTCAACGGGCAAGACGGCGTTTACCTGCAAAGCGTTGTGGAACGTAATGAGCACGGCAAGGCACGTAGAGCGCCCTGGTCATCCACTGCACCTGTATTCGTCTCCAATCGTCTCGACTTGTCTTGCCACTGGACTCAGATGGACTCAGGCGAGAGAGTGAGGTCGACGAATTGCGCAACTCTTCCTCACTTTAATCCAAGTCATCGCGCAAGTCATTCTTCATCCAACGTCACATATCGGCGGACATGCAACATAATGTTTCAGCTTTCTCACATGCCTGTGCCAACTTTGGGCTCAATATCAACTTGGAGAAGACTGTAGTTATGTACCAGCCAGCTCCAGGGAATAATCACACTGTGCCGAATATCAAAGTGAATGATCATAGACTAAGTGTTGTGGACAAATTTACCTATCTTGGCAGCACCCTGTCACAAGCTGCCACAATCGATGACGAAGTGAATGCAAGAATCTCCAAGGCCAGTGCAGCCTTTGGCAGACTGTACAAGAATGTATGGGACAGAACTGGAATAAGCCTGCAAACAAAGCTAAAAGTCTACAAAGCAGTTGTATTATCCACACTGCTATATGCTTGTGAAACCTGGACTGTTTATCAGCGACACGCTAGGAAATTAAACCACTTCCACACAGTCTGCCTAAGGAAGCTACTGAAGATTAAATGGCAAGACAAGATTCCAGACACTGAAGTCCTAGAAAGAGCATCCATGCCCAGTATCCACACTCTACTGATGAAGAATCAGATTCGCTGGGCTGGTCACTTGACTCGCATGCCAGATCACAGGCTCCCTAAACGAATTTTTTACAGCGAACTGCGTTGTGGTAAACGCTCCCAAGGTGGCCAGAGGAAACGTTTTAAAGACACTCTGAAAATTTCACTGAATGCTTTTGGAATTCATCATGACACCTGGGAGGCTGCAGCCAGAGACCGAAATTCGTGGCGTGCATCATTGCGCAAAGGTGCAGTCATATGTGAGGCAACCAGGACTGCAAGAGCTGTGAAGAAAAGGCAGGACAGAAAAACCACTGCAGGAAATCCTCCTCCAGAGACGTCAAGCATTCTTTGTCCACATTGTCAAAGAACATTTCGAGCCAAAATAGGCCTTATCAGCCATCTTAGAACCCACGGCTCCACACCTTCAACCCCACTGGATGAAATGAATGGTCATCATCATTCTTGATGGACAAACAACAACAGGGCCTGGTCTGCCCTGCCATGACATTTTGTCTTTAGGTTGCAGTCCCTCGCACCAGGATAAGGCTTGTATCCTCCCAATTGCGCTCTTCCGCCCGAAGCCTTTGGCACAATGTGGGATGTCGGGTTTGGTAAGCGCCGCCCAAAAATTCGGCGCTAACAGAAAGCAGGTAGTAAAGTCTATTGTCATACGGTAACTCAGCCATAT
>JACEFZ010026087.1:20000-23461 GCA_014155875.1 Cepaea nemoralis
ATGGCTGTCCACGAAAGTTTGTCCAAATAGTGCGGCTACTTCATGATGGCATGCAGGCAAGAGTACAAGAAAATGGTGAACTGTCTGAACCCTTTCCTGTCACCAATGGAGTGAAGCAAGGATGTGTCCTGGCACCAACACTGTTCAGCCTCATGTTTTCAGCCATGTTGATGAATGCCTTCGAGAACGACGACATTGGAATAGACATCAACTACGGTATGGATGGAAAGTTATTCAATCTCAGAAGGCTGAAAGCTAAAACCAAAATTAACAGCGACACCATCAGAGAGCTCCTGTTTGCTGATGATTGCGCTCTATACGCCAACTCAGAGGCGGACATGCAACATAATGTTTCAGCTTTCTCACATGCCTGTGCCAACTTTGGGCTCAATATCAACTTGGAGAAGACTGTAGTTATGTACCAGCCAGCTCCAGGGAATAATCACACTGTGCCGAATATCAAAGTGAATGATCATAGACTAAGTGTTGTGGACAAATTCACCTATCTTGGCAGCACTGTGTCACAAGCTGCCACAATTGATGACGAAGTGAATGCAAGAATATCCAAGGCCACTGCGGCCTTTGGCAGACTGTACAAGAATGTATGGGACAGAACTGGAATAAGCCTGCAAACAAAGCTACAAGTCTACAAAGCAGTTGTAATATCCACACTGCTATATGCTTGTGAAACCTGGACTGTTTATCAGCGACACGCTAGGAAATTAAACCACTTCCACACAGTCTGCCTAAGGATGCTACTGAAGATTAAATGGCAAGACAAGATTCCAGACACTGAAGTCCTAGAAAGAGCGTCCATGCCCAGTATCCACACTCTACTGATGAAGAATCAGATTCTCTGAGCTGATCATTTGACTCGCATGCCAGATCACATGCTCCCTAAACGAATTTTTTACAGCAAACTGCGTTGTGGTAAACGCTCCCAATGTGGCCAGAGGAAACGCTTTAAAGACACTCTGAAAATTTCACTGAATGCATTTGGAATTCATCATGACACCTGGGAGGCTGCAGCCAGAGACCGAAATTCGTGGCGTGCATCAGTACGCAAAGGTGCAGTCATATGTGAGGCAACCAGGACTGCAAGAGCTGTGAAGAAAAGGCAGGACAGAAAAACCACTGCACGAAAGCCTCCCCCCAGAGACGTCAAGCATTCTATGCCCACAATGTCAAAGAACATTTCGAGCCAAAATAGGCCTTATCAGCCATCTTAGAACCCACGGCTCCATACCTTCAACCCCACTGGATGAAATGAATGGTCATCATCATTCTTGATGGACAAACAACAACAACATTAGATTTCAAATCTATGGACACAAATATTTAGTTAGAATGTTTCACTATACGCAAGAACCCTTTTCCTTTTCAATTTAAATTGTAATTATGCGTTCAGCACGGATGCTGAGCTATTGTAGTGGCTAGATGCTCGCCTGTTGGGTCAGTAGTCATGAGTTCGAATCTGTATCAGGGATGAATTTTACAATGGATCTGGCCTCCGTAGTCATCCCTGGCTGATGAAGGCAAGTAATCGCAACGCCATTGTTTTGCGTCATTGTGTTCTGTAAAACTGCACTTCTTCGTGTTATTTTATATTGTTTACATTTCTACAGCTTTACCGCAGACAAGACAGGAAACATCTAATGGCAGTGGAAATGAGACATGGATAGACATATAAACGAATGAAAATGCTCTTCAAGGAACAAATGTGCAAAATTCAATTCATTTGTCATTTCTATTTCCCAATTCAAATTTTCCTACAACGTGTCTCTCATGTCCAGCTCTTCCTGTACCCACTATTGCATACAAATTTCCCATTATTATGGTTACGTCATTATGACCAGTCTTGTGTAATGTGTCTTGCAGTATGCTGTAAAACTTCAATTTCGTCTTCCTCTGCTGTTAAAGTAAGTGTATAAAACTGTATGAGAGTTGTGCTTTTTGGATGGCCTTTAAGTCTGACAGTGAGGATTCTATCACTGACCGGGTTATATCCAACTACAGCTTTTGCAGTTATTTTATCTATACAAAATGCCCCTCCGCTCTGGCCTCCGACATTTCTACCAGAATATTTGAACAGACTTCCATGTTCATTTGTTAAGTGTCCCTTGCCTCTCCAGCGATGTTTTATATTACAATAGTTAATTTAGGATCCTGCAGTTCATGCTTCATCCCGTGAAGCCGTTCATAACGAGCCGCCTTTGTTTCCGATATCAGCATAGCGTAAAATATTTTAGGGTTCTCAAAACCGTAGATGGATTTTAATCAGTGCCTACCGATCCCACAAGGCCTCATCAAGACGCGTGCCATCAGCGAGTAGTAGAACCGAAATACACGAGGTCCTGATATGGAAAACACAAGTGTGTCTGCTTAATGGAGCGCTCCTCCCTCAAAAGCTTCACTCGTGTTGACTTTGACGCGTTTTACAATTTTGTTTTCCATCTTCTATAATCCGTGACAGAGGAAATCTTTAATCCTGATCTCATGTGGTGAAGATAATTAAAATTACTGCCAAATAATTAAAATCATTGGTGTGTTAAAAATCACTGATGTGCTGAATAATCCGTGACAGCGAGAATCTGTAATCCTGATCTGCACGTGATGAAAACAATCAAAATTAAAATCACTGATGCGTTTGAATATCATGAAGGCTAGTCGACTGCAATGGCTGAGGCATATAGAAAGAATGAAAGATAATAGGGAAACAAAACTCGCTTACACTCAGGAAATAAATGACCGTAGACCCCGAGGTAGACCAAGAAGACGGTGGAGAGATAATATATATACAGACCTACAAGCACTTGGAATCAGCGACTGGCAAGAGAAGGTCAACCAGAAAGACGAATGAAGACGGATTGTATCTGCAGCAAAGAACTTCAATGGCTCGGAATTCTAAAGAAGAAGAAGAAGGTGCGTTTGAATAATCTGTAACAGAGACAATCTTGTCTTCTTGTCCCCATACTGAAATCTTTAGTAAAAGGCGAAAGATTTATACGTCGTAAAGATAAACCGCCGGCTTCGTGGCTTAGAGGTTATGACTTTTCTCCGTAATCTCGTATACTCTCGTGGGTAACGTGATGACGGTGAGAATCAGCAGTGGTTCGAATCGCATCGGTAACTTACAGGGTATGTGAGCCGGCCGCACAGAAAGCAATGGCAAACTACTGAGCGTAATATTGCCAAGAGATAAACATACACCTGAAAGATGCTGGTGTTGACAGCGATGTCCTGTAAAGGATAAAAAAAGGTAAACCATAGAAGACACATTTAAGGATTATTGGCCTTTTACAGGCCAGACAAAAATTAATGAGTTTTTACTTTGTCTAGCTAATCATATAACGGGAGGGAAAAAACATAATATGTAATATCAAGACAAAGTAAAATAATACATTGTAAAATTATTTTGTATGTAAATTACACCATTATTTAAACGAAAAAAAAATAATATA
>JACEFZ010026088.1:0-23883 GCA_014155875.1 Cepaea nemoralis
ATAAATTGCGTTTACTGATGATGTTAGTTTCATATCCTTTACAGGATGTCGCAGTCAACCCCAGCATGTTTTGGCTGTTTGTGATTTCTTGGCAAGTTTACATTCAGTAGTTGTTCTGAACAACCTGTACTCATACAATTGAATGAAAGCCAGCACAAGGTGGTCTGCTTCCAATTCGCCCGCAGCTGTGAGTGATTCAAACACAGTATGCAGGATCACAAATTGTGTCTGCAACCCCTTCGCAACAGATGATGATGATGATGACTACGTAAAACACTGTTGCATCAACCCCAAGTTATTTTCTAGGCAACTGTGCATTCAGCAGTTTGCCCTTGCTTTCTATACGAGAAGTCAAATGTTTAAGTCCAACTTAATGCCAGTACAGGGATTGAACCGCCTACCTCCCCATAAGTGTATCAAAGATGTAAGAGCCAGCATTCTTATTATAACTGAGCAATTATCAAATATTTATCATATTGTGTTCCACCTTCTTCACACAGGATATGTGGTGGCATACTAACACTTTACTTTTCTATATCAGGTAGGCTGTGCTTGTTATTTCACCTGTTATATTTACTATTCATTCATTCATTCATTTACTATAATTTTATTTACAACTCTAGCTAACTTCAAATAAAAACATCATCAGTGAATTTATTATATTGATTATTATGTGAAAGAACGAGAATGTCGAATGAAAGTGTCTATACGGACTCAAGTCCGTATAAACTACTCTGTCTATTCGGACTCCACTTCGTTTTTTCCGGTCCGTTTTTTTCCGGAAACCCCGGCTGGTCACGTGAACTGCGTCATCGGGACATGTGTTTGACTATATTACACATTTTTGTAAAGTTTTCATTGTGTTTTCAGTAGCTTAGTGGTAAGCATTTCCGCCTGTCACGCGGGAGACTGAGGTTCGATTCCTCACCAGCGAGACAATTATTTTTTTTAATGACATTGATAGAAAATCGCTTTGGAAATAGATGTCATTACGGGAATCCATCGATCGTTAATTTATAAAGGCTTGACTGTACTGGGCTTAGGTACCAGTACAGAGCGGGGCAGGTGGTCGCTTCTACAATCCCCAAGGACACTCCATTTTGTGGATGCCGCCTCTTGTGATACAAGCGCCAGGGATGGCGGTGTCAGGTTCCCCCAGTCTCATTGCCTGCCTAGTTGGTGTCCCATCATTTAGACAGACAACATCCGTATCAAGCGAGGCCTCAGCAAGAGCAGTACCCGGTATGTTCTCCCGACCTGTCCCACTCTGTCTCACTCGCTAATTGAAGTAACCACATAATAGATACCTGGTCCTGGAAGGTTAACCCGGTCAACAAATGCCCGCAGAAGTCGGATGTGTCGGCCTAACGGCGCAAGAACGCAGCTCTGCTGTAAACAGGCACAACGCAATCACGTCCGGAAAAAAAAACTCCGGATGAAGAACGAAGAAGAAGAAGAAGAAGATACCTGGTAAATGAAGAACAAATAAGTTGGTATCAACCAGTGCTGGTCTGATGATCTCGCTTTTGGCAGCAAACAGTGTTTCCTAGGGTTTTTTGTGTTGGTTATATGTGTCTTTATCTTGCTGCACAAGAACCTGCACACTTGTCTTTCTGTTCTTATCTGTCCTCTACTTTTGTTGTCTTGGAAAGGCGCTTAGCCAACCGAACACGAGTTCTCTCTCTCTCTCTCTCTCTCTCTCTCTCTCTATATATATATATATATATATATATATATATATATATATATATATATCTCCTCCCTCTTTCTCTCACTTGTCTTTATCACTTTGTTATGTCTTTCAACACATCTTTCTCGTATCTCTGTCTCTCACACTATCTATCTTCGTTATCTATCTCCCCCCTCTCTCTCTTTTCAACCTGCTTCACATATACCAGGTTTTCCTGCACTTTATGTGCGTAGCATTTCCTTGTTTATTTGTTAATTCATCAGGCCAGTAAGTCGGAAGCCTGGTGTTTGAATTGCCTAATCATGTCTTTCTGAGGCGACGCATATTACTGTCAGCTTGGACCGGAATTATGAGGACATCAATAGTAGGGCGGTAATGTCAACAAAGATGGAAGCCTGTAGTAAACAGTAAGTGTACAGAAACGCAAGTTAACAATTCTTTAACTCGCATGGGGACACATTGGGGATACCAATCTGGAAAATTATTCTTGATATTTAAACAGCTTCATACTTCAGCTATACCCAGCTCCGTATAAACTACTCTGTCTATACGGACTCTGCTCCGTATAAACTACTCTGTCTATACGGACTCAAGTCCGTATAAACTACTCTGTCTATTCGGACTCAAGTCCGTATAAACTCTCCCATGTCGAATTTAAGTAGAAATAAGAAAGAGGCAACCCGTTTTGAGTGAGAAAAACTCCCACCAAGTTAAAGTTTAATATACATAGCTCCTTAGCTACTACTACTACTAGTTAATGGGTTTTAAATCAAACTCGCTTTGCTAAGCTTAAAACAACTATCGCAATGGGCTTTAGGTAGACATTTCAAACAAAACCACATTCCCAGAGTGAGCAGTGGGGACAAGATCAGAAATTTTTATTCTAATTGAAAATTCTTTTCTATGAGATCAAGTCTGGACTGCGGACACCGGTCACTTCGCCGACTCCTGTACGACTGGTCGCAAAACAACTGGCTGCAATATAAATATATGCAGATTTCCCAGTAGAAAATACGGTACAGAAACTAGTTATGGCAAGGACACGAAACACCAGCCACAAACAAACCAACACTCACAAAGTTATCCACAGGCTGGGGGTGTCGCCGATGATTCCATGTTCATTCCCACAATGCACCGCCACTTGCAGATACCAGATTTTTCAGTACAAGTTTCCAATTCTGAAAACTCCGGTGTGGCCACCTCAGCTTTCATGTTGAATAAAATTATTAATACATATATATATATATATCTATATATATATATATATATATATATATATATATAATGTCCATTTTGTTTACAGCAACCCCGGGAAGGTTAACCCGGTCAACAAATGCCCGCAGAAGTCGGATGTGTCGGCCTAACGGCGCAAGAACGCAGCTCTGCTGTAAACAGGCACAACGCAAAAAAATCCGGATGAACGAAGAAGAAGAAGAAGAAGAAGAAGAAGAAGAAGAAGAAGAAGAAGAAGAAGAAGAAGAAGAAGAAGAAGAAGAAGAAGAAGAAGAAGTTTACAGCAACCTATCACAATAAGTAATTTATATGTCTTGAATTTCTCTTTCAGCTCATGATCTGCTTGTAAGTCAAGCAGCTCCAACTGTATGTCCTTTGTGGTTGTATCAGCTTCTGCACTAAAAGGGGAAATGAGAATATTGAATTGTGGCTCTAAGTTCTTGAAATATTGGAATCTCCATCCAAATTCTTCAATCAATGCATCTAATTGAGCTTTGTACTTTTCAGTCATTTCACCAGAAATGGTGTCTTGTTTCAGCAAAAGGGAAGTGACACAATCTTCTTTTTTTTTCACTTGCTTGTCTGGAGAACAGTGAGAGTTTTGCCTGAAATGTGTTTACATGTACATACAATTCATGTGCAAACACACCATTGCCATGAAGTTTGACATTCAGTTCATTTAACCTTTCCATAACTTCCTCTCTTTATTGACAATGTTAGCATTAAAGTCACATTCAATGCCCTTCATCTCTAGGAACATCACTATTTCTTCTCTGAGTTCCCACACTCGCCTCGACACCTTGCCGAGACTCCGCCATCGAACACTGGTGTGTTACAGTACATCGGAATGTTCAGTTTCAAAATCGTCAAGTAATGCCTTGAATTGTCTGTGATTAAGCCCTCTTGATCTGATAAGGTTTATGACATTGGCAACTGGGTCAATAACATGCTTGATATTCAAAATAGTTTTACACAGAATTTCTTGATGAATCACACAGTGAAGTGGTAATAATGGGTGGTCTGGATATTCTGCTTTAAGCTTATCACTTATCAACTTTACCAGACCTATGTTTTTTTCCAGTCAAAGCACGAGCTCCGTCAGTTGTAACACTTGTCATCTTGTTCCAAACCAACCCAATTCTTTCAATACAGTTAGTAACAGCATTGAATATATCATGACCCGTGGTTGTGTCTTTGAGTGACTCAACATTCAGTAACTCTTCAGTTAGTTTGAAAGAAGTGTTTATTCCACGTATATCAATAATTGGGCAGTATCATGAACATCGGTACTCTCATCCAATGCAAGAGAGTGCCACAAAAATTGATTACTTGCATCTTGAAGTTTATGCATCAAATTGTCACTTATCTTGTCCACACGTCTGACCACAGTTCTCCTTCATAAAGTAATGTTGTCAAATCTGTGTTTTTGTTCTGGACACATAATGTTTGCTGCATCTAGCAAACATTCCTTGATGAATTCGCCATCGGAAAATGGCTTGTTCTGTTTTACAATTCTGTGTGACAGCACAAAACTAGCTTCATTTGCAGCATCTTGAATTGAAGACTGTTTAGTGAAAACAGTTTGCTGTTTCTCCAAATGTTTCACCAACTCAAGGCACTTCCTTTCCCTCCCTTCGGTTGTTAAATTGTATCCGAAATCGGAATGTTTTGTTTGATAATGTATTTTTAAATTGTACTCATTGAAGACAGCCACTGACTCACGACACAACAAGCAAACTGATTTGCTACCAACTTTTATAAAACAGTACTTAGTTGTCCATTCATCATTAAAAACACGGCATTCATCTTCAATCTTACGTTTGTTATTGACACTCATTGGTTTAATAAAATTCGAACAGTTAGAATTGTACAAGGGTCTGCAAGGTGTGGAATGCGCCGGGCCCTGCAGCCAGCAGGGTTAGGATCGGCTAGAGCGAAAATTAGTAGCCTGCCGATGACCCACAGACTACACAAGTCAACCCCCACCTCCGCGTGGTGCAGACCGGGCAACCATGACCGCGAGGTCATGGGCTAAGGGGCTATGGCTCGCCATAGGGGATGGACTCCCTGTTGTCAGATTAGTCTCCTAAACCTGCGACTGGCCTAGCAAGCCGGCAGGGGATCTTCATACTGCTCGTATAAAAACTAAGAAGTATAAACGGACTGACCCAAACGGCACCTCGACACCGCAAGGTATAAGAGGAACTTGATGAGATGAGATGAGAATTGTACACAACTTTAAAACGGATATGAAACAAAACCTACTTCCGGCTGTGTGTGAAAATAAAATATTCGGAAAACAAGTAGTAAACTCAGAATAAATTTCAGAAATATATCAATACTACTACAACAAATAAATTAATTTGAACATTGTAAATGTGGAAATAATTTATAACAGCAAAGGACTTTTAAATTTAATATTTTCTTGCACAATAAATCATTTTATTCACCGGAGAAATATCTGTTTTCCATAAAATCATCCTTATTAAATTTTTACATGTCGATAAATATTTCTCTATATAAAAATCGATAAATTTGCATTTTAGCATTATATGGTTCCAAATGTTGCTGTATGTAGCCAGGGGCCGGGTTGGGGTGGGCGACCAACCTTGCATAAATACCCTATGCCTCGTGCATTCATCACCTATGCAGCAAAAGTCCAACTCCTGGCCTTCTCGTGGCGGAACTGTTTTAACTTACAGGAGAAGAAGCGACGGCGAGTCACTGGCACCGAGAAATATCCATAACGCTCTAGATGTGTATGCACGTACATGCATGCGCAGAAATTCAATATTGGTGACTCAGCCATGTGCACATGTGGTTTGGCGTCGCAGACAGCAGACACATAATCCAGGATTGCCCACACTACAACATATCCAGGCGAACCTTCTGGCCTAGAGAGACAACAGTGGAAGATAAACTCTATGGCCCGCTGAGTGAACTAAAAAAGAGTGTTAGATTCATACAAGAGACAACATTGCAGTTATAAACCTATTTCAGGCGAATGAAAAAAGAAGAAGAATCATAACCCCAGCTCTGCGAGTGGCTGTTAAAATCACCACACACAATCATTTTTTTTTTTCTTTTAATGGTAGTGTGACCAGTGCCTGTGGCCGGTCACTTGGACAGTAATAATTGATACAATGTAAGTGTAGTCGATGGTAAAAGACAAAGGGAGACAATCATAAAGACTGATGATGCTTCCTTCACTACGGTGCTAAGAGGTAAAGAGTAGTTCTGACTTCGTTACGGCCAAAGAAGAAAAATAGTGAAAAGAGAGAGAACCTCACACCGCCTCAACCAACAAAAAAAAGATGATAGTAATTAGATAAGAAGATATACGAGATCTCGGACAGGGGCAGAAACTATTTTATAGATGTTCACACAGGAAACACCATGTTAGAGCCCAAGCAATGAACTAAGGTGTTAGACTGTGGTAGAAATAGTGGTTGTAAAAACTAAGAGAGACTAAACAAACAAATCAAGGACAAATAAACAAGCTCTTTATTTATTTCTTCTAACAGCACATTGCATGTCAATAACAGATACAATAGACAACTGTATATATCAAATCACCACAGTGGGTAACCCCTAACCAATCAGCAGCACTTAAGACAACAGGGTACACCAAGTACCACAACACAGGTGTTCCAAACAATGGCTGGTTAGACTGACACTATAAAGAACTTTGACACAAGCAACACTGCACAGACAATAAGGCACTACAAAAACATAGGTTACACAACATAAACCCCAAGACGCGACATAAACAAGAGTTGTGACACAATTTACTATCCCACCAAGAACCCAGGCCTGCTGACACTAACTAGTCAGCCGCTCAGTTTTGTCACAACATTAGTTGACACAGATCAACTCAGGGAATTGTTCCCACACCTGACAACAACAGAACAGCACTGAACTGAAGGCCATGCTGCCCGCATCTCTCATCAGCACAAAGGACTGCTAAAACAAAACTGACTTCCGATTCCTTTGTTAAGCCGAGTTCCGGTGGTGGCCAGGACAAATACGGCTTTGATAGACCAAACTAAGGTGCATCGGTTTATTGTAGACACCAAGGTGCATCGGTTTGGCGCTATCACATTATCCAACCCCCTACTTATTTGACGTCCCGTCAAAAGGAATGGACCATCATATCTCCTCACCCCAACTATCTCTTTAAAAGTTACCATCTAGCTAGTTCACCTCAAAATAAAATCATTGGTCTTCAGTAACCACATCAAAAAGTAAAATCACTAATCAAGCAAGCAAGTACTAACATCTACACATAAACCGTCATCAAAATGACAAATGCCAAAAAAAAAGTAAAGTCACCTGTGACCACACCCAAAAACAATCATCAATGAACCAAGGATTCAATGAAATTTACACACAAACCGCCATCAAAATGACAAAGGCAAAACACATCTATGTCACATGTTACCTCCTCCAAAACCTAAACTGCTGGTTATATCCCTGAAGAGTACCACTAAAAACAAATAGTCTTTTTCTTTTCATACATCACTTACAATGTGAAACAGTGTAGATTACATCACCAGGCATCAGTCAGTTCCAAATACCAATAATCTGAACACAAAAGTATAAACTATACTAACTCAGTTGTTGGTACTAATGAATAAAATAATATCAGTGATGAAAAATAGCTCTTCTGCTATAAGAGCACCAATCATAACAAAATGAATACAACCCTCACTTCTTACATAAAAATAATTAAACATAAAAGCTACATAAACATTAAACCAGTAACCTTTATATTGGTTACTACTTCCCTTAACTCCGGAAATTCAACACAAAATGCATATTAAAAAAATAATACCATTTGTTTCTTCTGGTCAAATATAAGCTTCCTGCAGCTAATGGGATACCTGGGTGGTTTGTGCTTCTAACACTGTACCCTTACACTAAAAAGAACATTTCATCCTGTGTCACCTATAACCTGGATATAAACACAAAGGAACACCCCATACAGGGTCAACAAAACATTGTTATCTCAATAATATCCCACCTCATGAATTCACCCTGGAAGTTACTCTCTTACTGGACATGATGGTAATGACAACACCACATGAACAACAGAACCACCCCTTTCACCTGGTCTGCCTGGTGTTCTTGCACTCTAAAAGAAAGACATGTCATCACATGACACCATCTACCTGCAATTATAACATATAAAAACAGCAAAACATAACTGCTAATTAACTAACTACACTAAGGCTGTCAATCCAAAAGACTGGAATTCCTAAACAGATGGAAACAATCTCTATCTTTCACAACCATGTCTAACGGGCAAAAGTTCTTGCTGGTGGTCTTTCACAATCCCCTTTTGCACAAAGTCATGAGTTGACATATCGGTATGCAGAAAATTTTGCCTCACACCAGTCACAATACACGGTCCACCTGTCACATTTCTAACACCTAACTGGTCGACCACACTGACACCAGGAGACTTCCCTCGTCCCCTCCTCCACCTCTTCCTGCGAAAGAAATTTCTCTGGTTGCCACGCATAACCATCCGGCTATCAGAAGTTGACAATGCACCCACCTGAACTGCTGGGACTGATCCTTTAGAAGAATCAACCTGGGGCGGACTCTGTTGTCGCTTAAGGCCCTGCTGGTCTCGGTGGCTTACGCTTGCAAATACTTTGCTACAATTCACTCCAGAGGGGTTCTGAATAACACTAACCCCTCTCTTCGGACACCTGTTCTGTAGGTGGGTGCGGCTTCTACAAACATTGCACCTCTTGCGTCGTACCTTGGGCTGCAGCAAAGAATCAGCTAAGGCTCTCATGCGACCTAGCTCAGCTTGAAGCTCCTCCAACACCACATCATCATGCTGGACCCCTTGACACCGACCACTGGCATTAGGCCACCTCTCTGAACTGTAATCTTGAGGTTCTACAGATTGGTATGCACAGACTTCTGGAGCTAATAACACACCAGCCCATCGCATGGCCAAGTCTCTAACACTGAGGAAAGTCACTGAAGGATCTTGCAATATCCTCTCCTCCGCCATCCTCCTGTTGAGAACATTATGTAGTTTTGCAACAAACCAGTCTCTTAGGATCACTGGATCCCAAGCAACCATGTCCCTCTTTCTCTGTGCTTCCAGAACCAAACGAAAAGCTTTGTGGACCCGGTGAGAGAAATCCATGATGGATTCCCCAGCTTCTTGTTTGGTCTTGAAAAAAACTGCAGCCAACTCCACCATGCTGCGCTGCTCTCCATACACCTGCTGAATGGTCTGCAGCATCTCCTCAGGGTCCTTACAAGCTGACCTAAGTTCAAGTTCCGCCCACACACTGGGAGCAACACTTTCACAAATAATGTCCACTTTATCTTCATCGCACATCGCACCAGCCCTCCAGGCAGATCTCACCTTCCTCACATACTTCTCAACAGTTGGCCCACCTTTCTGGCCAAAACAAGGAACTTCTATCTTCATCGGTGCAACTATGTACCTGACTTCACCAGTGGGCCCTGTGACGTCATGGGCACCAACTGGGAGGGGAACTACGGTCCCTAACGTTGAAGACAGAGCCATCTTTGCTCTGGATAAAATACAGTGGAGGTGTACTAGGAGACAATATATCTGAGCCCACTCACCATACAGGGGACTCCTCTCTCATGCAGCAATGCACGGGGGATCTCAGCAGCAAACCTGGGTTCTAATGTCACAACTCAAAGACAATGGACACCACAAACATAAACACTGACCTATCACACAAAACAATCACTAGATACTAAAACAATTCTAACAGAACAATTCAAAGGCTGCCACTATATCTCGTCGGGGTCGCCATTTTGTAGTCGATGGTAAAAGACAAAGGGAGACAATCATAAAGACTGATGCTTCCTTCACTACGGTGCTAAGAGGTAAAGAGTAGTTCTGACTTCGTTACGGCCAAAGAAGAAAAATAGTGAAAAGAGAGAGAACCTCACACCGCCTCAACCAACAAAAAAAGATGATAGTAATTAGATAAGAAGATATACGAGATCTCGGACAGGGGCAGAAACTATTTTATAGATGTTCACACAGGAAACACCATGTTAGAGCCCAAGCAATGAACTAAGGTGTTAGACTGTGGTAGAAATAGTGGTTGTAAAAACTAAGAGAGACTAAACAAACAAATCAAGGACAAATAAACAAGCTCTTTATTTATTTCTTCTAACAGCACATTGCATGTCAATAACAGATACAATAGACAACTGTAAATATCAAATCACCACAGTGGGTAACCCCTAACCAATCAGCAGCACTTAAGACAACAGGGTACACCAAGTACCACAACACAGGTGTTCCAAACAATGGCTGGTTAGACTGACACTATAAAGAACTTTGACACAAGCAACACTGCACAGACAATAAGGCACTACAAAAACATAGGTTACACAACATAAACCCCAAGACGCGACATAAACAAGAGTTGTGACACAATTTACTATCCCACCAAGAACCCAGGCCTGCTGACACTAACTAGTCAGCCGCTCAGTTTTGTCACAACATTAGTTGACACAGATCAACTCAGGGAATTGTTCCCACACCTGACAACAACAGAACAGCACTGAACTGAAGGCCATGCTGCCCGCATCTCTCATCAGCACAAAGGACTGCTAAAACAAAACTGACTTCCGATTCCTTTGTTAAGCCGAGTTCCGGTGGTGGCCAGGACAAATATGGCTTTGATAGACCAAACTAAGGTGCATCGGTTTATTGCAGACCCCAAGGTGCATCGGTTTGGCGCTATCACATAAGTCTGTATTGCCTGTCTTAAGTTTAAGAATCTGATACTCAGCCCTTTCCATGTAAACTTCAATTTGGGAAGCAGCAATGTTATTTTTTACAGGGGTCAGTATCCCACCCTTTCGCCTGTCTTTTCGGTCAGATCGGTAACACTGGTAGCCTCTGATTTTGAAGGCTATATTTTCGTTGAGGTAAGTTTCTTGCAAGAAACATACGTTTACTCTTTCTTGGTCCAAGATGTTTTCTAGTTCTATTTTCTTTTTGTTGTTGTTGTTGTTGTTGTTGTTGTTGTTGTTGTTGTTGTTGCTTGACTCCCTCCGCATTACAGTGCATTATTTTTAATCTTTTATTGATATGGCCAGATGCTCTATTCTCATGTTCCCTGGTTCCACAGGACATCTGAGAAGGACCTCCAGTAGTTGTGGTTGGACCCTTTCGAGACATAGGGCCCGGCATTGCACCTGCCTGGGGGTCTAAAGCAGGGCGAGCACCATAACATTTAGCAGTAGTCGACATATTTCATTACGCGTAAGTGCGCAGCATTCTGATTTCGGTGGTGCGCCTCCTGGCTGGTTACCTCCGACTTCAGCACCTCTCCTTTGCTAGAGCAGACTGTGGTCTTACTCGAGTTTAGGTGTGTAGGCACGCACACACGAGTCTGCAGACACACGTGCATACACATCTAGAGCTTTCTGGTTATTTCTCGGCGCCAGTGACTCGCCGCCGCCCCTTCTCCTGTTAGTTTAAACAGGTCCGCCACATGAAGGCCAGGAGTTGGACTTTTGCTGCATAGGTGATGAATGCACCGAGCCATTGGGGTATTTATGCAAGGTTGGACGCTCACCCCAACCCCGCCCCCGGCTACATAACAGCAACATTTGGAACCCTCTTAAACAAGCGAATCTGTACAACTATCCCGGAACAGCCATAACATGTAATGGAAGGTGCCTTGAAGACATCGCTATCGCAAAGGTTATATGAACGCCTGATGCGTCACAAAATGGGACGACAAGGCACTAGATATTGATGACACCAAACCAGTAGGGGAATTTGGAAGTATCTAAGTTCATCGGCCAAGATATTTTTAAACAGCTTGAAAGGTCAAGCTCTGAACCCGAATTGTTTCGGTTTCCTAAAACTCTACATCAACTGTCGTTGTTCTGTAGCTTTCTCAGGGTCGGGGAATGCCAGATGTAATGTATACTTTAGGTTAGAGCTGTCAGAAAACAAAACAGGCCACATAGTTTATAGGTGCATACGAGAATCAGAGATAAACGAAAGTTGTCTAGAGACCAAAATGGGTACCGTGGGCTGGCAGATTTATGGCAGTGGGAACGTGCTTGAGCTGAGAAATCTACTTCAAGGAGCATGAACTCAAACAAGGACTATGAACTCAAAAACAAGGTCGTATTGGGGTGAAGGTAGTTAGATTAATAATAAGATGCAAATTGAAGCAGGGTACGCGAAGTACTGATTGGATGACAAGGGACAGCGACGTCACGTGATTCAAGAAAGGCGCCAACTCGAGAAGTAATATATACTTGAGGATTCAGTCAGTTAGGAGAGTCGAGCAGGAGAGAGGACAGTTAATAGTGGACTCCGGGAGCGGCAAGGGGCTGAGCCCTCTTGGGGCAGCCCAAGGAACATAGTAACAGGACTTCAGAAATTGTGGCTAATCCGTGCCCAAGTCTGTATAGTATCTGTAGGAGGAGGAAGTGAAGGAAGACGGACAAGCGCTCATGCTAGAACTCGTCTGAATCACTGATAGGAGTGAGAGCGACTAAGGATCTGTGAACGGAACCTACCCAAGGCAGATAAGCCAAAGAAGGGAAAGACACGCAGAGTCCGAGGGTCGTTAAAGTGCAAGAAAGCCACTTGAGTTAAGAGGACCGCCAGCTAAGGAGACCGCTCGTTAGTTGCAGTAGATGGCTAAACGTCAAACAGGACGACCATAGCCAGGAACACTGCGGTTGGAACCACGCAGGAGACTAAAGGTCAGATATGACAATAAGGTCAAGTGGGATCCACGACAAGCGATTGATTGGGCAGAGACAAATGAAACCCAGGAGGACGACCATAAAACCCACTGGATGGCAGAAGAAGAATGTAAGTTGACATAAGACTTAGACCTAATTAGTTTAGTTGTATATTATAAATCAGGTACTTTAGTTTAGAGAGCTATAGCAAACTACTGTAGGTAAGTTTACCGAATAATTATGAGCAGTCGACAAAGGATTAGGATTGGATGCGACGTCCTGCAAATTACGTATATATAAATGGCTGGTCTATAGTGTTGGGAGTCATATTAATCGGAGAGATAAGCAGAGTGTGGATAAACTGTATATGTTCATGTAAACTGAGCCATTAGCCTACAAGATTAATGAGAACTAGGCTAGTGCAAGTGCATGTAAATACGCAGAGATGGCAGTATTGCAAGGATATAAACACAGCGACCAAACACAGCAGACAGCAGAAGAAGACGGCAAGGCACTCGCGATCACTAGGTCAACCAGACAATAGGTGAGATCGTCGGCCGGAGACGGGACGGACACAGAAAGGAATGTTGTCTTTTGTTAGCTGGACATAGGTGAAAGGAGGTCGCGCTTCTGCGGTTGTGTAGCTAAGGTGTAGTTAGGCTGGCCCGGCGTGGTACAGGCAGCGAGTTCAGATCTTCGGGTGAATGGTTAAATACTTAATGTTGGCTGTAGGCGGCGCGTCGGGAAATAGGCGATAATAATATTAGTTAAACATATGTGTCCACAATAAGTTCTTAATTTATGTTATGGCTAAGATATACTAATACTAGTATAGATAAAGAAGCGATAGGTGTTAAGGAATTTGTAGGTAGTGAAAGACTAATGTTTATTCTCACATAAACTCACGGGTATTGTTTTATAATGTTTCAGACATTGTCTGGGTAAACAGTTACCCCGCTGAAACAAGTTGGATGGGAGCGAATTAGATCCCTGGGTATATGGATTGATGGATCAATCTATGGATCAATGGGTATTTGGGCTGAATACGTGTACCACTAATAAGCCTACGAAAAGATAGTTACGAAACAAAGGCCGGTGTAGTTCCTAGCTTTAGTCTTTTACTTCATGCGGTTAATAGGTGATAATAAGTGGCATTCCCCTAACATCCAGTGGCATAGGCTGTTACACTATCTATCTCTCTCTTGTGAGGCAATGCAGCATCGTATTATTACAGTTCAATATGCATTATGTGTCTGCAATGCATGTACTGATTACTCTATGCGATTATGTTGTAGATTGTCACTCTGTTATTGTTCAAGAAGGAAATAAATATATTATTGAGTTGTCTTTTATTTCGACTTGTTAGTCTGAAGTAATATAAGTAGAGTAGCTTAGAGACCTTGTGAGGCTGTACATCTCTTCTATAACCTGATAACGTACACCACGAGACATTGATGGTGCAATAGTAATTAACTATTGTTCTCACGCGGAGACACGAACCTAAATCTGTCGTATCCCTTACTATCATCCTCTTTCTCCTCTCTCTCTCTCTCTCTCTCTCTCTCTCTCTCTCTCACTCTCATCCTCTTTTTCCTTCTCTCTCTTCATCTTTCCTTATTATCAAAGATAGTGCGTTGTAGGCAGAGTTCGACTGAGGAACGAACTTTTAGGCTTCACACTTATTTATATCGTTTCCCTCATCATTCTTTTCTTTCTCTTCTCTCTCTCCTCCCTCCCTCCTCTCTCTTCTTCCTCTTCTTTTCTAGCTGTCACAAAAATGGCGTCGTCGGCAGGATATGTTTCCAGAATTTTCTGGGACCTTCCAGCTTAGTCCGGGAGCTCCCAGGAGATTCCATGTGACCTTTGTCTCGGCGGTGTCAGGTTCTACTACATAGTGAGATCGTATACATAAATTTGTCGCTTACAGTCAGTAGTTCGTGATTGCCTGCTCGATAGTTGTCTCAGTAAGTGTTCCTTTACTAGGCTACTTATCTCATAGCTGGTTGGTAAATTGTCTGATCTATCTGTCGGCGAGGTTTCTACTAAGTCTGGTCAGTTAGAAACTCTTGTGTAAAGTACACCGGCCATAACCACCTTGCTACAAGAATACAGGAAAACCCACTACAACAAAATACCCAGGGATAGCCAACTCAGAAGGAGTGTCAGCGCAGCGGAATCTGTCCGAAATGAGTTCAGACAACAGCTGAGCAGAGCAAGTCAACGTAAGGGTGGTCTTATCTTGTTATCATTAAAGGACAAGTTCCTCTTTTCAGTGCACGTTAAAGACTAACTCACTGATTGAAGGGTATCACAATAAAATACCCCACCGTTATACCAAGGCCACCCACTCTTCGTCCAGGAAGTAGAGTCATGATTGACGACAGGGTATGGCAAGTGAAACCCAGAGCCATGCAAAGTATAAGAACAATTCCTACACCTGACATGCAGAGCAATCCAAACCTGTGGCTGTGGGACGGATGTCAGTTAGTTTGTCGGGAAGGCAGCTGTTTGCCTGGCTGAACTCAATACGTCTGGTGGCAGTGGCAACCTCTGAAACCATCAGGACAATATGTTTCAACTCCCCCCCCCCCCCCTTTTTTCCTTCTGCAGAAGAGAACAGAGCGAGACGGGCTGTGCCAAACGTTAACAATGGCACATGTGCATACCAGAAATTCACGCATGAACAATTAGATCATCAAGAGGGGATATTCCCCTGTGTTTTATTTAGTGAGTTATTATGGCTGTTGTGAAGAGACCAAATGACAGTGTAATTCGTGGTAGTTAGAAAATCCCTTTATTTTAGAAGCGGGAACAGAGGTGGAATTCATCGTACCGGCGTGTTCAAGTTTCAAGATACCAGAATTAGACATGTTAACAGTGTTGGGCAGTGAATGACAAGCGACGCCCTATATTTCTGCCCGTGCATATAGAATAGACACAAAGAAACAATCATAGAAATTCAGTGAAGAAGAAAACGGAATCCAGAGAGCACCCGCAAGCAGAAACATATTCTTTATATATTTATTCCAGCGTGACAATGAACAGTAGTTAAATAATTAGTTAAACATTCGTGCTGTGGTGTTGATGTTGATGTCAGAATTGCAGGTTTATTTTGTATACAGAATGCATATTCCTCATCGCCACTCATAGGATACGGTAATATATTTTGGCAGAGGCTGATGATTTATTTTTGGTCACTGATATTTGATATTTGTTACTTAAAGCATCAGGTTCATGGGATATAACAGGTAGCAGAATTACACTGAAAGGTTTGGGGCCAATGATGAAGTCCCATTGACTTATTGTTTACGTAATTAGTCCCAGATTTACACAAGGCCTTGCTTAGCATACCAAGAGTATAGATATCTCTTGTTCGACGTGGGTCCGTCGAAGAGTAGGAGGGGAATATGTGAACGCCTGATGCGTCACCAAAATGGGACGACAAGGCACTAGATATTGATGACACCAAAACCAGTAGGGGAATTTGGAAGTATCTAAGTTCATCGGCCAAGATATTTTTAAACAGCTTGAAAGGTCAAGCTCTGAACCCGAATTGTTTCGGTTTCCTAAAACTCTACATCAACTGTCGTTGTTCTGTAGCTTTCTCAGGGTCGGGGAATGCGAGATGTAATGTATACTTTAGGTTAGAGCTGTCAGAAAACAAAACAGGCCACATAGTTTATAGGTGCATACGAGAATCAGAGATAAACGAAAGTTGTCTAGAGACCAAAATGGGTACCGTGGGCTGGCAGATTTATGGCAGTGGGAACGTGCTTGAGCTGAGAAATCTACTTCAAGGAGCATGAACTCAAACAAGGACTATGAACTCAAAAACAAGGTCGTATTGGGGTGAAGGTAGTTAGATTAATAATAAGATGCAAATTGAAGCAGGGTACGCGAAGTACTGATTGGATGACAAGGGACAGCGACGTCACGTGATTCAAGAAAGGCGCCAACTCGAGAAGTAATATATACTTGAGGATCAGTCAGTTAGGAGAGTCGAGCAGGAGAGAGGACAGTTAATAGTGGACTCCGGGAGCGGCAAGGGGCTGAGCCCTCTTGGGGCAGCCCAAGGAACATAGTAACAGGACTTCAGAAATTGTGGCTAATCCGTGCCCAAGTCTGTATAGTATCTGTAGGAGGAGGAAGTGAAGGAAGACGGACAAGCGCTCATGCTAGAACTCGTCTGAATCACTGATAGGAGTGAGAGCGACTAAGGATCTGTGAACGGAACCTACCCAAGGCAGATAAGCCAAAGAAGGGAAAGACACGCAGAGTCCGAGGGTCGTTAAAGTGCAAGAAAGCCACTTGAGTTAAGAGGACCGCCAGCTAAGGAGACCGCTCGTTAGTTGCAGTAGATGGCTAAACGTCAAACAGGACGACCATAGCCAGGAACACTGCGGTTGGAAACCACGCAGGAGACTAAAGGTCAGATATGACAATAAGGTCAAGTGGGATCCACGACAAGCGATTGATTGGGCAGAGACAAATGAAACCCAGGAGGACGACCATAAAACCCACTGGATGGCAGAAGAAGAATGTAAGTTGACATAAGACTTAGACCTAATTAGTTTAGTTGTATATTATAAATCAGGTACTTTAGTTTAGAGAGCTATAGCAAACTACTGTAGGTAAGTTTACCGAATAATTATGAGCAGTCGACAAAGGATTAGGATTGGATGCGACGTCCTGCAAATTACGTATATATAAATGGCTGGTCTATAGTGTTGGGAGTCATATTAATCGGAGAGATAAGCAGAGTGTGGATAAACTGTATATGTTCATGTAAACTGAGCCATTAGCCTACAAGATTAATGAGAACTAGGCTAGTGCAAGTTCATGTAAATACACAGAGAGGGCAGTATTGCAAGGATATAAACACAGCGACCAAACACAGCAGACAGCAGAAGAAGACGGCAAGGCACTCGCGATCACTAGGTCAACCAGACAATAGGTGAGATCGTCGGCCGGAGACGGGACGGACACAGAAAGGAATGTTGTCTTTTGTTAGCTGGACATAGGTGAAAGGAGGTCGCGCTTCTGCGGTTGTGTAGCTAAGGTGTAGTTAGGCTGACCCGGCGTGGTACAGGCAGCGAGTTCAGATCTTCGGGTGAATGGTTAAATACTTAATGTTGGCTGTAGGCGGCGCGTCGGGAAATAGGCGATAATAATATTAGTTAAACATATGTGTTCACAATAAGGTTCTTAATTTATGTTATGGCTAAGATATACTAATACTAGTATAGATAAAGAAGCGATAGGTGTTAAGGAATTTGTAGGTAGTGAAAGACTAATGTTTATTCTCACATAAACTCACGGGTATTGTTTTATAATGTTTCAGACATTGTCTGGGTAAACAGTTACCCGCTGAACAAGTTGGATGGGAGCGAATTAGATCCCTGGGTATATGGATTGATGGATCAATCTATGGATCAATGGGTATTTGGGCTGAATACGTGTACCACTAATAAGCCTACGAAAAGATAGTTACGAAACAAAGGCCGGTGTAGTTCCTAGCTTTAGTCTTTTACTTCATGCGGTTAATAGGTGATAATAAGTGGCATTCCCCTAACATCCAGTGGCATAGGCTGTTACACTATCTATCTCTCTCTTGTGAGGCAATGCAGCATCGTATTATTACAGTTCAATATGCATTATGTGTCTGCAATGCATGTACTGATTACTCTATGCGATTATGTTGTAGATTGTCACTCTGTTATTGTTCAAGAAGGAAATAAATATATTATTGAGTTGTCTTTTATTTCGACTTGTTAGTCTGAAGTAATATAAGTAGAGTAGCTTAGAGACCTTGTGAGGCTGTACATCTCTTCTATAACCTGATAACGTACACCACGAGACATTGATGGTGCAATAGTAATTAACTATTGTTCTCACGCGGAGACACGAACCTAAATCTGTCGTATCCCTTACTATCATCCTCTTTCTCCTCTCTCTCTCTCTCACTCTCTCTCACTCTCATCCTCTTTTTCCTTCTCTCTCTTCATCTTTCCTTATTATCAAAGATAGTGCGTTGTAGGCAGAGTTCGACTGAGGAACGAACTTTTAGGCTTCACACTTATTTATATCGTTTCCCTCATCATTCTTTTCTTTCTCTTCTCTCTCTCCTCCCTCCCTCCTCTCTCTTCTTCCTCTTCTTTTCTAGCTGTCACAGTTACCTTTTGCTACGTGGAAAACATACTGATCAATAACAAGATTGAGCACAACCCTCTACTGGCAACGCTGATCGTATTCCTTAAGTCTTATCCACGCCAGATTGGAAGCATTAGACTCCAATTTCGCTTTCGTTTGAGCTCGTCAGTAGTGCATATCCCTGACTTTACCCGGGATCGAACTCCGGATCATTGGCGTGTGAGGCGGGTGTGCAACCACTGACCACGTGACTCACGCTGGACGCGGCCAGTTATCATACTAAAATATTACGTCATCCATTGTCGGTGGTAGCTCAAACTTGCCTGATCGCCGCGACTGACATCCGTCAATCGATGTGACCCCGAATGTTCAGGTCTTGTCGATCTGGCAAGGCACACCAGTCTCCTAAGTTCCAGCGAGCAGTAATCAAATTGATTTACTTGGTTGTTTCGGGATTTGAGGTTTAAAGATTGAGCACAACCCACTATTGGCAACGCTGATCGTATTCTGGCACAAACCTTAAGCCTTGTCTACGTCAGATTGGAATCCTTTTTAAACCTCAAATCATGAAACAACCAAATTAAACAATAATAAGATGTCATTGCAACAAGAAAAAGACTGTTGAGGTGTTGCATATAATCTGAACTTTTGTGAGCAGACAAAATGAAAAACATCTAATGGCAGTAAAATGTAGTTTTCTGAGGAAGATGCAAAGAATACCAAGGACAGATAGAAAAACCAACGAACAAGTCCTAGAAGAAAAATAAACCAAAACCGTAAATTGATTTGAGAAATTAGATGTCTGTAGACAGTCAAATTGCTTGGGCACGATAAGAGAGTAAATAAACCAGAAAACTTGGTAACAACTGGCAAGATTGAGGAGGGAAAGAACAAGGGGAAGGCAGAGAAATAAATAATTGGATGGCTTGACCACATGGCATGGTCAAGACAAGAACACGGAGCTGATCCATAACCCAGGTGATCGCGTGAGATGGTTAAACATGACCACAGTCGCTTATCGGCATGGTACACGTTGATGATGATGATGATGATGGATGATGATGATGATGATGATGATGATGATGATGATGATGATGATGATGATGATGATGATGGTGACGACGACGACTGGGAAGAGAAGTGTTGGAACATACTGCAGCGTCTGAACAGACCAACTGAATATGTTACAGAAGTATACCGGGAGAAATTGTGCTGTATGAGTGTTGATACAATAGAATAGACACAGAACACATGGATGTATTTGGTTGTTTCGGGATTTGAGGTTTGAAGATTGAGCACAACCCATTACTGGCAACGCCGATCGTATTCCGGTACGAACGTTCGGCCTTGTCCACGTCAGATTGGAAGCACTAGCCTCGAGCTTCGCTCTCGTTTGAGCTCATCATTAGTGCATATCCCTGACCGAACCCGGGTACGAACTCCGGATCACTGGGTGTGAGGTGGGTGTGCAACCACTGACCACGCGATCCACGCTTGACGCGACCATATTGTCATACTAGAATATCATCACAACGTCACCCATTGTAGACTATAGCTCAAATTTTTCCCGATCGACTCGACTGACACCCGCCAATCGATGTGGCTCCGAATGATCAGGTCTTCTCGATCTGGCAAGGCACACCTGGCGCCTGAAGTCCAGCGAGCAATAATCAAACACACAGGACCTAAATCTATGAGATAAATGAACTCCTTCGCCCTTTTACAGGGCACGTGATGATGGATATTTTCTCCATTCTCTGCTTCTTTCTTCTACTTCTATAAAAGCCGACCAATACCTGTAAAGTTATTTCTTATATTATTACAAAATTTCTGAGTGTGTCTTCCAATGAAGTAGGTTTCCTTCAAGACTCCGAAGGTTGCGGGCTCGATTCCGGACTCCGTCATTGGTTCACGAGTGTAGTTTTCTCAGAGGGTCGTCGCTGGAGCTACGAAGTTAGCGCTTTGTGCGACGCATTTAAGCAGACCGCATATAGTAGCACCAGCATATGCAGCAGTAGCAATGCTAGTGGTGGTGGTGGTAGTAGTAGTAGTAGTAGTAGTAGTAGTAGTAGTAGTAGTAGTAGTAGTAGTAATAGTGTAGTGGTGGCAATATAGTATAGTAATGGCAAGAGTAGTAGTGGCAGTAGTTGTAGTAGTAGTAGCAGCAGCAGCAGTCGTAGTAGTAGAAGTAGTAGTAGTAGTAGTAATAGTAGTCGTAGTAGTAGTAGTAGTAGTAGTAGTAGTAGTAGTAGTAGTAGTAGTAGTAGTAGTAGTAGTAGTAGTAGTAGTAATAGTGTAGTGGTGGCAATATAGTATAGTAATGGCAAGAGTAGTAGTGGCAGTAGTTGTAGTAGTAGTAGCAGCAGCAGCAGTCGTAGTAGTAGAAGTAGTAGTAGTAGTAGTAATAGTAGTAGTAGTAGTAGTAGTAGTAGTAGTAGTAGTAGTAGTAGTAGTAGTAGTAGTAGTAGTAGTAGTAGTAGTAGTATTGCAGAGGCAATATAGTAGTTTCAGTAATAGTAGTAGTAGCAGTATAGTAGTGGCAATATAGTAGTGGCGGTAGCAGCAGCAGCAGCAGTAGCAGTAGTAGTAGTAGTAGTAGTAGTAGTAGTAGTAGTAGTAGTGTAGTAGTGGCAATATAGTATAGTAGTGGCAGGAGTAGGAGTAGTAGTAGTAGTAGTAGTAGTAGTAGCAGCAGCAGCAGCAGCAGTAGTAGTAGTAGTAGTAGTAGTAGTAGTAGCAGCAGCAGCAGCAGCAGCAGTAGTAGTAGTAGTAGTAGTAGTAGTAGTAGTAGTAGTAGTAGTAGTAGTAGTAGTAGTATTAGTAGCAGCAGCAGCAGCAGCTGCAGTAGTAGTAGTAGTAGTAGTAGTAGTAGTAGTAGTAGTAGTAGTAGTAGTAGTAGTAGTAGTAGTAGTAGTAGTAGTAGTAGTAGTAGTAGTAGTAGTAGTAGTACTTTCTCTTTTTCTTCTTCGGCGTTTATCCGGAGTGTTTTTTCAGATATAATTGCGGTGTATTGTTATGCACCCTTGGGCTTCGACCCTTAGGCCAACACATCCGACTTTTGCGTTCGTATTTGACCAGGTTAACATACCTTTTAACGATTAACCGTCACATAAAATCCCCAAGGAAAGATACAAATATAAAGACAAACCAATCAAATGATATCTCCATAATTACATTTTAAGAACTACAACTTCTGTGAATTGTCTTCAGGTAAATTACTCAAATTGATAAAGTTTTGCAATTAACTCTTTGTTTTCAACAAGGACAAACGGAAAACACCGAAGCAATTAACCTTTTGTCTCAGCAACGGAGAACCCACAAGAAATCTTGTCCAATTAAACGAACATTAACATCACATTTTCAATTATGTTATAGATTTTGATTAATCTGATTACAACAGTTAGGTGGGTGTATTGTTTGTATAATTATATTGCTTTCTTTTTGTAGTTTGTTTTAAATGTCGTTGATTGTTAGGTACTTACCATTTTTATAATTAATTGGGTAAACTGTTTGTCAGATAAAAATTACAAATATTTTGTATTTTAAAGAATGAAATAAAATGATGCAACAAACTGCTAATGACAATATTAATGGAACAGGACGAAAGAAAGAAAAACAGTATAATTTTCCATTTTAGAACGTGCGATTGTAGAACCATTGGTCATCTACAAGATATCAATCATTGGACATACAACATGCTACAGGTAGTGGTCATCTACAACATGTAAATCCTTGGACACACAACATGCTACAGCAAATGGTTATCTAAAACATATCAATCTTTGGACATACAACATGCTACAGTCAATGGTCATCTAAAACATATCAATCCTTGGAATACAACATGCTACAGTGAATGGTTATCTAAAACAGATAAATCCTTGGACATACAACAAACTATAGTCAATGGATATCTAAAACATATCAATCCTTGGACATACAACATGCCACTGTTAATGATCACCTACAGCATATCAATCATTGGCCCAGTAAACGTCTCAGAAATAGTAATGAGCAAGTTAAAACAATGTAATTCCTTAGTGAACACAGCAGCCACAAACAATATCTTGCACGATTTGTTGCCTGGCATATTTAGTTCCATCTTGTCAGGTATTGTCAGGAATCCCCGTGCCGATGAAAGGCTATAAAACGCCCTCCCCATCGATTTCTAAACCTATCATGAACTATGGGCATAACGTGAACAAAGAAAAAACAAAGCGTTTCATGTACTGTATTCAACGAACAATTAACGATTGCTCATAGTGAGTACAACTGGCAAGACTGAGGCTTTAAAAAGTCGCTTAAGGGTCGACAGGGTCGACTTCATTGCACCGGGTTTTTAAAAAATCCCATATGGCTCAGTTTCTCCACAGCGCGGAAAGCGTTGCGCAAAGCACGAACTCCGTAGTTCCAGCGACGACCCTCAGGAGTCTCCGAAAAAATGCACACGTGAACCGAAGGACGCGGCCAGGAATCGAACCCACAACCTTCGGAGCCCGAGTCAGACGGCTTGACCACTTCGCCACGGAGACTCCCAAGGCAAGATTGAGGGAAAAAGACAAGGGGAAGGCAGAGGAGTAAATATCTGGATGGCTTGGCCACGTGGCATGGTCGAGACAGGAACACAGAGCTGATCCACGACTCTGACGATCGAGTGAGATGGCGAAACATGACCGCCCACGCTTATCGGCAAGGCACATGATGATGATGATGCTGATAATAATGATGATGATGATGATGATGATGATGATGAGATGATGATGATGATGATATAACTCTGCAGTATGCACATGACGAGATGCGGTGGAATATGCCAGGCAATAAATCGTGCAACATATTGTTCGTGACATGCGTGTTTAAACGGGAAAGATCTGTCTAACATTAAATAAAAAAACATCCCGGAAGCCGGAACCTATTTTTGTTATGGCCATCACATTTTGTGGACCGAAGTGCACGGCGGAATAGGTGACCAGTCTCTCCTGATCTTAGCCTACAGCGATCGTAGGCGTCAAACTCTCATCAGACCGCGCTCATAACATTCAGGTGTTGTTTACTCCAACGGACCGAATGCCACG